>CATKHJ010006175.1:0-10320 GCA_949750685.1 Vernicia montana | reverse complement strand
CTTTCAGTTGAAGTGCTCTCACCCCTCATCATCCTCTCATTTTCTCTTAACACCGTTGTCACCTCAATCAACTTCAGTGTGGTTTTTCCAGCACACACTGTCTGCACCAACGGTTTGTAGGATTTGGGCAATGACGCAAGCAACAGTATGCCTGCTCCTCATCTTTAACTTTTTCACCAGCATTCAGCAGCTGGCATACTAGCTGATTAAATTTATTAATGTGGTCATGGAGGTTTCCTCCTTCCTCCATCTTGAGCGAATACATCTCCATTTTCATGAACAACCGGTTAGTCAGTGACTTTGAAGCATAGATCTCCTCCAATTTGTCCCACAACTTCTTTGGTGATGTCTCCTTAATCACTTCAAAATTTTCTTGTGGGGCAAGTGCTAACCGGATGGTGCTCACCGCCTTTCTCTGGATAGTCTTCCATTCGCTCTCAGTTATACTCGTTGGCTTTCCTTCATCTAAAGCTGAATCAAGACCTTGTTGCACCAGAAGGTCCTAAATTGTACTCTGCCATAGAGTAAAATTACCCTTTCCATCAAACAAAGGAGTTGAATATTTAAATGCACTATCCATTTTATCTGAAAAATTTCTCCCTCTTTTTTTTTTTTCAGATCACTGTGAATAGTACCTCTGCTACAGTACCGTATGAACAGTAACCGTACTCTGCTACAGTAACCGTACCCCTGCTACAGTACCTATGAACACTACCGTACTCTGCTGCAGTTCCTTGTTACTGTAGTTACTGTTACAGTAACAGTAACATGCAAAAATAAATTGTTTTGCGTAGTTACTATTCACTTAATTTTTTGATTTTACACTCGTTCTCGAAATGGATTGCACCAAAAAATTCATCGTTTTTTTCTCTTCCTCGCAGTATATTTTTTTTTATCAAAATATGATATTGCCTCGGACAGCGGTCCCACTTCAATCTCAATAAAATTTCTCTCCACCCCAAAATAAGAACCAGAAGCTCTGATACCACTTGTTAGGAAATTTTATAAGATATTTCACACGCACAGCGGAAGCAAAAATTAATAAACAACTCACAGCAAAGACAATAAGAATTTTACGTGGTTCGGTTTCTCAATAAACCTACATCCACGATCCACAAGGGATAATTCACTATAACTCTTATAGTTACACAATATAATTTTTGGACGGATAAAATTGTAAATCCTCTCTCACACAACACCTAATAACCCAGTACACCATTTTTTCACAGTGAACAAAGATTAAAGAAATGTAGGATAATTTTTGGACGGATAAAAATTATCAAAACCCTCTCACTCACATACATAAAACTCTCTCTCTCTCTATTTCTAATTTTATGTAATGTTATATATTTTCCTTCTTGCATGAATTTGCCTTTTATAGGCAAATTCATGCAGTAAGCAAAGTTAAACTTTGCTTGCTCAAAGTCAATTTTAAAGAGCAAGCAAAGTTTTGCTTGCTCAATTCGGTGCCAAACTTCTTATTTTTCTTCACCAACCCTTTTTTTTTTTTTCTTTTCTTTGTTAGGTGGACCCTCCATGTTGGAGGGACCCACTCAACAAAGGCTATATCTGCCCCTATTTACTGGTGTGCAACACGGATTATGCAAATTGCTTATTAACTTTACAAAATTAACTAACTTGTTTACACTTTCCTGTAGTTAAAGGATAAAGAAGAAATGGCAGAGCATTTCTGTGATAAAGTTCAATGAAAATGACCATTTGGGAGCTTTGGTTTAAATGGTGAATACCTTGAGTTCTTACATTCTTTTAAATAAAATCCACATTCTTGAATAATGAAATGTAAGTTAGTTTACCAAATTTAGTAACTTACCATACATAGGACTGTGAAGTTAAGTTGAATAAAAGAGAGGGACACAAGAAAATATTAGGGAAATTGCCATTATATAATAATCTTTCTCATTCTATTGCAAGGAAACTATCTACATTGAGTTGGTCATTTATGCCATACAAAGTTGTTTCCTATGATTAGACTAATTTGCCTTCACTTATGATCTACTCAAGCTAGAAGAAACATCAGTAAAAGTATCTTTTTTGCGAGGAATTGTCAAACCACCCATTGGATGATCAAAACCATATTCATCTTCTACATTACTAAGCAAACCTTGAAATGCAGACTCATTTAAGTAAGATACAAGAATTAAGATAGTGTTTGGTAAAACTGAAAATTAAGTGTTGAAAATTTAAGTGTTGAATAATATAAGTGTTATAGTTTTTAAAATGTAAATTATTTAAAAATTTAATCACTTATTGTATTCAGTAGAAATTTTAATTTAAATATTTTAACTTATTATTTTAAGTGATTTTTTACTTAATTGAAAATTTTTAAGTTGAAATTATTTTATGTTATCAAATCATCTTAAAACTATTAAGTGCTGAAAATATTAAATTAAATAATGAGTTGGGTTATCAAATAATCCCTAAGAATTTCTTATTCTTTGTCTCTCCAATGTAAACTGCTAAGAAACCTTTTGGTACAATTGAAGAACTTGAAGGTGCTCTAGCTCATAAAGGGTCATGTGCTCTTGCCTTCTAACTAATTATCATATTTTGGGCCATGTGCATGCCTAACTTTCATTTTATGTCACATGTTAAGAGTGATAGCATGCACCACAACCACATTTATCAGGAATTGTGGTCTAGCAAAAGATTTGAATAAGATCTCGATGCCAGAACAAAAGCAAACTTGTTGGCAGAGAATAACTTATAACAGAAAAGAAATAGGAGCAAGGAAAACGAAATTGAAAGGGTCTCAAAACTGATCATTCATTAAGTTTATATAGAAATTTACAAAGAGTTTTACAATTATAGTCAACACCTACTCCCCTTAATTCAAGAAAATCTGTCTCCCTAAAACTTTGGCTTAACTTAAGCTCAATCACTAGAGCTAAGTTTCTAGAGACACTAACCCAAAAATATCTAATTAACAAGATACAAAATATAACAAAAAGAACTAAAGTGACAGTAATTGCTGTCACGATAAATTCAAACTACACTTTCAGAACTTTAATTTAGAGAACTAATTGTGCAAGAAGAAAGCAACAATTCGTATCCAAGAATTTTTCTCAATTGACAATTGTTTAATCATGTAACTATATTTATATGCATTAAATTTTGACAATATATTTCAATTTGAGTGCCTTTCTCTTATAATCTACTCAAGTTGGAAATGATATCATTGAAAACATCTTCTCTGCAAGGAATTGTCAATCCACCCATTGGATGATCGAAACCAAACTCCTCTTCAGCCATGCTAAGCAAATCTTTAAATGAAGGCTGATTCAAGTAGGATACTGGAACAAGAAATCTCTTCTTTTGAGCCTCACCAACATAAACTGCAGTAAAGCCTTTTGGGACATCTAAAGAAGTTGTAGATGCTTTATTGGAAGACTGGCGGAAAATTTGTTTGGCAAGAACACCAGGCAAACGAACACCCATTCTATATTTCTTGATGTATTTGTCTTGAGAATATATATAAAATCACAAAAAATAGCTTATTAGAGGTTTGTGAATGTTTTTTTTAATAGAAAAGCTATTAGAAGAAATTGTGAATGCTTGAGTTGCTTCTGATCAATTAGTAGGTATATACATAGATGAAGTGATTATTATGGTAAATCCAACAAAATTTGAGTCTGTGGCTCACAACCATTTGATTGTGTCTGCTTGAGTTCATAATTGATAAAGGAATCACATGCCTTTGTCTTCCACCTACTCACCTACTGGACAGAGGATTCATATCCTTCATATTGTCTATAACTGGGATAAGGCAATGGGGGACTATATAGGCAATGGGTACCATTTAAGCAATGGTAATGGAAGGTACTTAAAGGCAATGTTTAGATTTTAGACATGGTTGAGACAATAAATTATGATATTGAATGATGGAAATATAGACAAGAAGGATATAGAATTCACTTCAAGGTCTAATTGTGTAGAATTGAAAGTAGTGAAATTATGAAGGAATCACAATTTAAGTAATTTAGTCCAAATGTAGAAGGTGGCTTGCAATGGCACCTACATTTCTATTGTAAATGTAGATAATGTGTAGCAATTTTGTAAGCATTACTAGGAAGGTCAGTAAATAATATATGTCAAGCCATATTCAGAAGAACAACTTATAGAGGACCTCTAATTTAAGTACTGTAATGTTAATAATGGGGAAGTTCTTGCCCTGTGTGGAAATTTCATATCACCTAATCAAAGCACAATTTGAGAAACAATTTAACTCCAAATAGTAGAAATACTACATAATATTATTTCTTAACATTAGGAATACAAAAGATAATGATAATTTTTTTTATGTTATTTTGTTTATTGACTTCATAATCTATTCAAGATAAACCTCAATGGATCATCTTGTGAAATGTGCCATAAAAAAGCTGCTCCAGTTTATGTATGAGACATATCTATGGACTGGATTTAGATTTGGAAAATATTAAAATTTTCAAAGTTTGGCCAGCGAACTCGCAATTTTTTTCACTAATTGAGGCCCGTGGCCCGGCCCATGAACATATAATATATATGCCCTCAATTTTTATATCATTTGTGGATAGCAACTCTAGAGTTCTATGGGTGTCAAGAAGAGTTTAATTTTGCCTTGTAAATTTATAAGTTACAAATTGATACTTGTTAATGTAAATATTAAGTTTGTTGTTAATGTCACAAGTATGATTATGAATGTGAATTTGATTATGTTAATGAGCATGGGAGATTGTGAATTGAATTATTTGAAGTGAGGTAAAGGCTGGAATTGAAAGTGTATTTGATGTGCATGTTGTGATCTTGGGACTATGTTGTAGTTGTTGCTAATACTATGCCGAATTTCCATTGGATTATTAGTATGCATGGGTTATACTGATTTTCGGTGGCTTTACGTCTACTCATGCCCTAAGACCGTCGCCACTCAGAAGTTAGGTCGTGACATGTTCACTCTGCTTGACTGACAAGGAGGGTAGCAAAGGTGACTCTACTTGCGTTCACTTCTGTTTTTTTTTCCTTTTAATTTTTTTTAAATATGGTAATTACCCGCGTGGAAATCATTAATCAATGTGGCTATCTTGTCAAAATAAAAAATATAGAAGTGGGTCCATAAATGTCACGTCAGCAGGCACTGACGACGTTAGAGCTGTTAAAATGCTAACGGAGCGAACCTCAGACCTATTTTTGTCAAAAAAAAATTCACAGATCCCAAAGCGTAAAAAGGGCAAACTAGGGGTGTGCAAACGGTCGATTCGGTTTAAAATCGAACTGAACCAAACCGAAATAATCAAAATTGTATTTTTATCAAACGAAACCGAACCAAAAAGTTTGGTTTGGTCGGTCGATTTTGGCTGGTTTAGGCTTTTTTCTTTTTGTAATTTCTCTTTTTTTTTCATAAATTTGAGATAAAATCCAAGTAAATTTTAATATATGTTTAATAAATATATATATATATATAAAGTTCGGTCGGTTTGGTTTTAATCGAAATTTTTTGGATAAAAACCAAACCGAACTAAAATTTAATTCTGTTTTAAAATTTTCAAAACGAACCGAAGTTTTAAAAAACCGAACAGAACTAGTCGGTTCGATTTTGCTCACCCCTAGGGCAAACCACATGGTACTTTTTTGTATTTTTCCCTTTCCTTTATTATGCTAGCATTGTTGCTCTGTCAAAATTCATAGAAAACTATATTTAGATTTGATGGCTGCAGGAAATTATCATATATATCAATTATTCTTCTTAAGTTCTTTGCCTGAAACAGCAACCTAATCATCTGAAATGTAGTGGTTCCAAAAAAAAGAAGCAATGCCACTTGCCCTGCATGCTCTTCACAAGGCCTTGTCAAGCAACTTTTTTTTTTTTTTTTTTTTTTTTTTTGGGTTCCAAAAGAGAGAAGCAATACCACTTGCCCTGCATGTTCTTTTGTTGCAAATTAATGTGCTAAGGCAATAAATGCTGGTTATCTCTATTCATGTTGTTGTGGATCATGAGATGCTTGCCCTATCAAAATTTGTCCTATTCAAATGTTTGAATGCCATGAGCTTTTATATCCTTTTGAATAGAATCCATTTGTTTGGGAAATGAAATTAATACAAGTTAGTTGTACAAAGAAAAAGAACAAAATGAATTAGTTTAGTGTAATAATTTAGTCATAATAAGAATCAGTCAGTAAAGTCATTTTGGGAATGTATATTATGATTTTGTCAATTAACTGTTAAGATAAGATAAGTTGAACAAAAATAGCAGGGAAATTGCAAATTATGTAATAATCTCTCGTTCTATTGCAAAAACAGTATCTACATGAATTCACTAGTCTACTTCTGCATACAAAATTGTTTTCTGTGATTATATAATGCCTTCTCTTATGATCTACTCAAGCTAGAAGTGACATCAATAAAAGTATCTTCTCTGCAGGGAATCGTCAAACCGCCCATTGGATGATCAAAACCATATTCCTCTTCTGCTTTACTTAACAAATCTTGAAATGCAGGCTCATTTAGATAGGATACTGGAACTAAAAATCGCTTCTTCTCCATCTCTCCAATGTAAACAGCTAAAAAACCTTTTGGAATATTTGAAGAACTTGGTGATGCTTTATTTGCGGATTTGCGCAGAATTTGTTTGGAAAGAATAGAAGACAGATGTCTTGCCATGGTGTGTATCTATATAGGAAATAAATCAAGAAAAAGAAAATGGTTTTCTGTGCAAGTAAAGAGTATTGCTAGAGAAAATGCTTACTTATGTTGGCTGTGACTTGTGAATCCAATATATGGGTATATATAGATGAAGCAGTAAGTAGAAAATTCTTCTAAGGTATGTGGTCTAAAATCATTTGCTATGATCTGCTCAGGACATTGCTTGTAATTTGTAAAGGGTCATGTGGTCTTGCCTTCTAACTAATGAGCATATATGGGGTCATGTGCATGCATAACTTTTATACTATGTCTACATGTTAGAATGATAGCATGCCCCACAACCACATTTATAAGCAAATTGTGGTCTAGCTAAAGATTTCAAATGGATTCTCAATGCTGACATGTACATGCCAGACTGATCCTTAGATTATGAACATTTGTGAGACAATTATTTTAATGCAGTTAATTCTTTGATCAAGGACATGCTTGGAACCACTAGTTTAGTATATTCTTCAGATAAATGCAGAATAGAATAGATAAACAAGGTTAAGCATAATTGCTGAACAACATTGAAGATCATGATTCATATTATGTCTATCTATTAAAGGACAACATGCCCTACCATTTTTTTTTTTTTTTAAATTTCCCTTTTCTAATCTAAGCTAAACGAGATCCATCTAGAGATCATAAGAAGTGAAAAGTTGAATTCTTAATTTAACAGAAATGCATAGATAACAGATGAAATTATGTGTGTTCCCAAATGCAGGGTGGATAGAAGATTTTTAGGAGTTCTTCATGTTCTTGCACATCTAAGTCCCAAAAAACCTATTGCTTTCCTAGTACAAAATAGATACATAATCCACTTGCTTATACATTTGGCATACTTTGTCTTTCCTTTCCAATGGGCTATTGCAGCTCTAAGTATAGAAACAGATCAGTAATTTAGACAGAGGTATACTTTGGGAAGTAGAAACAGATGACATTAGGAAGGTATAAGATTTTTAGGATTGGATATAAACTAGAATTGAAATCAAGGAAAATATCTTCTTTAAAAGGAATTGTTAAACCATCCATTGGATGATTAAAACCAAACTGTTCTTCTGCTTTACTTATCAAAATATTGGAATGAAGGCTCGTTCAAGCAGGATATATATTTTTCACTACAAATTGATTCTTTTCTGTCTTTCCAATGTAAACTAGTATAGATAATCTTCTGGTATAACCAAAGATTTTGAAGATGCTTTATTTACAGCAAACAAAGACTAGCAAAGCATTTGCATCACAGATATGCCTGGGAAAATTAGTCTTTGTACTGCAAAAAAAAAAAAAAAAAAGGGTTTTTTTGGCTTGCAGCAAGAAAATATTTGCTGCATAAAGTTTAAAAATTGCTGGTATAAGTTTATGGAAGCAAAAATAAGCATTGCAGCATCTTTTTGCCTAAGATAAATGATATGATAATTTCAATCATTGAACTTATTCTGCTTAGTGAAATAAATCAAGTCAAATATATAATGGAATTACGAATCCTATTCAATTAACTGTCAAGAATTAGCTCTAACAAAACAAGGCAGGAACAATGAAAACTATAGAGCACTGATTGTTCAAGAAGAAACAAAAAATTTGTATCTAATAATTTTTCTCACATTAAGCAAAATTGTTTAGCCTTTTAGACTCATATTTACATTTAATTTGGCAATTCCTGCAATACAAAAAAAGGGGGTTACTTTTTATGCCTTCTGTTATGATCTACTCAAGTTGGAGATGGCATTATTGAAAATATCTTCTCTGCAAGGAATTGTCAAACCACCCATTGGATGATCGAAACCGAATTCCTCTTCAGCCATGCTAAGCAAATCTTGAAATGAAGGCTGATTCAAGTAGGATATGGGCACCAGAAACCGCTTCTTTTGATCCTCCCCAACATAAACTGCAATGAACCCTTTTGGAACATCAGAAGAACTTAGAGATGCTTTACTGGAAGACTGGCGAAAAATTTGTTTAGCAAGAACACCGGGAAAACGAACACCCATTGTATATTTCTTAATTGTATTTGTCTTGAGAATAGAATCACAAAATTAGCTTAGAGGTTTTGTTGTTTATAGAAAAGCTGTTACTAGAGAATGTGAATGCTTGAGTTGTTTATGATCAATCGGTTCGTAGGTATATATAGATGGAGTAATTAGTGTGGAAATATAAGTTTATGGCTGAGAACCATTTGCTTGTGTCTGCTTGGGGTCATAGCTGTTGAGGTATCACATGGTTTTGTCTTCCAACTATTCAGTCCTTCATATTGTCTGTGATGAAATACAAATATGGCCCACATCTACAATTGGGACCAACTAATTAATATAATAATGAAAATATAAGGTTGAGTATTTAATGTTGATATAGTAGCATAACTAAGTGATGTTTAGGTTAGGGACATGCTTTAGACAACTGATTTAGGATGTGAAGACTTAAGTACTTGACTGTGATCATCATTTGTGTGGTGGGTATATATAGATCACTTTAATTGTAGAAAAATCTTTTTGAGTTTTGTATCGAGTGATCATGAATCATTCTTGGTGTTTTCTGCTTGGAAGATTCCTCTTGAGGGGATCACATGGCCTTGTTTTTTGGCAAATCAACCAACATGGGGGATCACAATTCATATAATATATATATATTGCAGAACAACATGCCCTGCCCTTTTTTTTATTCTTTGATTAAAAAAAATTATAATTTAAGGCAACAGAGATATGTATAAATATGAGAAAGTGAAAGTTGAATGATCGATGAATAGAAATATACATACAGATAACAAATGGCTGGATAAGGGACATGATTCATACATAACATTTTGTGTGTTCCCAAAATGCAGGGTTTATAAAAGATGTTTAGGAGATAGTATTTCATGTTCATGCTTGTCATGTCAAACACACCAAAAGCTTAAGATCAAGTTTTGATTAATGCATGGCAGGGCCCTTCCTATACACTATACCAAGTTTTGGGATGTTACAGCTTTTAATGAATTCCAATCCACTATTGGATGCATTATACAGCTAGAAGTATATATATATACACAATTAGATCAGAAATTTAGACAAGGGTACATGTTTGGATGTACTATGAAGATAATTTCATTTCACTGTGTTTTAAATACTATTGGACATTTTTCCTAACTGGATTAAATGGACAAAACAAAGCCATGTATCCCAACTAGTTTTAGATTAAGGCTATGTTGATTTGAGATGCTTTTAATTCTGAAATTGGAATTTCATCCCCCCTTGAAATTCATGAGATGCTTGCCCTATCAAAATTTCTCCTGTTTGAATGCCATGAGCTTTTATATTCTTTTGAATAGAATCTATTTTTTTGGGAAATGAAATTAATATAAGTTAGTTTACAACGAAAAAGAACAAAATGAATTAGTTTAGTGTAATAATTTTGTCATAAGAATCAGTCAGTAAAGTCATTTTGGGAATGTATGTTATGATTTTGTCAATTGACTGTTAAGATAAGTTGAAAAAAAAATAGCAGGGAAATTGCAAATTATGTAATAATCATTCTCATTCTATTGCAAAAACAGTATCTACATGAATTCACTAGTCTACTTCTGCCATACAAAATTGTTTTCTGTGATTATATAATGCCTTCTCTTATGATCTACTCAAGCTAGAAGTGACATCAATAAAAGTATCTTCTCTG
>CATKHJ010006172.1:0-10792 GCA_949750685.1 Vernicia montana | reverse complement strand
AATCCAATTAACTTAATCAAACTTTGACATGTCATATTGTTCCAAGAAAAGAAAATGATAAATGATGGAAAATTGAAATACAAAGTATCTAATTTTCAACAAAGAAAAACAAAAAGAAAGTTACTGAATTAAATAATTGGATAAAAAAATTGATTAATTCATAATCATATATAACAAAACAAACCATAAGAACAATCAAAGATTAATTAATGGGTACTCAGTAGTCAGTACTCACAACCTTACTGCCAATCAATTTTGAGAAAACTAACCCAATAATAGTGAACTATCCAATAATGGAAAAATAGTGTCAAACTATATGCACCATTATAGCACCAAAAGAATCAAAACTACTTCACAATCCTTTATTGGACAACATTAGTTAAATAAAATGCAAATAAAATGAATTATTAATTCAGAAAAGAATTTCTCCATGCAAGAGGTAGAAATATCAAATTAAAACTCCAATATTAAATCCGTGAAAGCGAAAAGAGGAAAAGCATATGAAAAAATAGATTTCTTGAACACAATTAATCGCATAAAAGGCTATCTTCATAGGAATTTCTGATTTGAAACAAAATTGAGAAAATTGGTGATCTTAGTGAATTTGGGTTGGGTCTTTTAGAAGGAAAAAAAACAGAGATAAATGTTGTGACTTCAATTTTTTTTACTCAAAAATTACAGAGAATCACACATTGAGCTTCCACAAATTGATGATTTTAATCTCTAGTAATGAAAAGAAACTTCTCTAAGCATATCAATAGATTTAAATTGATGATTTTTTCCTTTGAAGCCACACTTACTATACATATCAATCGGAGCACAAGAAACAAATATATCATCCTCTGTTCCCATCTTCAAAGTACATGAATGTAACTGTCTACCTGCAGAAATCAATCCCAACCCATCAGATGCCTGGATCATGGTGGCAAATGTGCAGGATCCAGCATTAGAAAACTCCTGTGATGGTTACTTATGTGGTGATTGAGCAATATGATTATAAAGAGTATAGGAGAAAGAAGAAGAGGAAAGCATTGGAAGTAGAGAGTGAAGGGAGCAATGAAATCATAAAAATGAGAGGAATGAAAAAGACGAAAATAAAAAACTTAAAAAACGTGAAAAAGTAATTAGTAAAGCTTAAATATGAAAACAAAAAATTAAGAGACTATAAATGTTAAAAATATAAAAAATAGGACATACCGCATAATTTCCTCCCTAATTAATAACAACTATAATTTAAGCTTCCTATAATTAAATATTTAAACTATAAAGATTCGTATTCAAGTGAATTTTTTTTTTCCCAAATAGATATCTTTTAATTAACATTTGCAGGTGGACTAAGAGCAAGTATACATACTTGAAACCAACTAACTATTAAATAATGGATACTCCAAAAAGAAGAACTTCCAATTATGTTCCAATTTGTTTCTCATTGGATCAATATACTAATAGTATCTAATATTATTTCTACATGCTGAGAATTTGAAACAATAATTTTTTTTTCTAAAAAAAGTAACAGTCACTGCATATGGCATCTGTTGAATAATATTAGAAAAACATTTACTATACAAGCATTAATTGCTAATACTAGCATATAGTATGAATTAGAACACAAATCTCTTATAAAAGAAAAATATGAAAAAAATAACAGTAAACAGTATACATTACTATAACATTCAGTATCCACTTAGTATAGAATCAGTATCTAATACTGTTTATACATGACATAAATTTACAAAAACTAGCTTCTTCAATCAAAGCAAGCAATTGTATATCCATAGTATCAAATATATTCAATTTATAGCACATGATATAAATTAGAAACAAAAATCTCTTATAAAAGAAAAGTAGGAACAAATAACAGTAAACAGTATATATTACTATAACATTCAGTATCCACTTAGTATAGAATCATTATCTAATACTGTTTATACATGGCATAGATTTACAAAAACTAACTTCAATCAAAGCAAGCAATTGTATATCCATAGTATCAAATATATTCAATTTATAGCACATGGTATAAATTAGAAACACAAATCTCTTATAAAAGAAAAGTAAGAACAAATAACAGTAAATAGTATACATTACTATAATATTCAGTATCCACTTAGTGTAGAATCAATATATAATACTGTTTATACATGGTATAAATTTACAAAATCTAACTTATTCAATCAAAGCAAGCAATTGTATACCCATAGTATCAAATATATTCAATTTATAGCACATGGTATAAATTAGAAACACAAATCTCTTATAAAAAAAAAAGTAGGAACAAATAACAGCAAACAGTATACATTATGATAACATTCAGTATCCACTTAGTATACAATTAGTATCTAATACTGTTTATACATGGCATAGATTTACAAAAACTAGCTTTTTCAATCAAAGCAAACAATTGTATATCGATAGTATCAAATATATTAAATTTATAGCACATGGTATAATTTAGAAACACAAATCTCTTATAAAAGAAAAGTAGGAACAAATAACAGCAAACAGTATACATTATGATAACATTAAGTATCCACTTAGTATACAATCAATATGTAATACTGTTTATACATGGCAGAGATTTATAAAAATTAGCTTCTTCAATCAAAGCAAGTAATTGTATATCACATAGTATCAAATATATTCAATTTATAGCATATGATATAAATTAGAAATGCTAATCTCTTATATAAAATAAGAAGAAAAAATCACAGCAAACAGTATACGTATAATACGTTATCATAAATTTAGTATTCTTTTAGTATATAATCTGTATATAATACTATTTATACATTATAAAACATAGCGTAAATTCCATTTACAATTCCCAGTCCATTTTGGAAATTTCAAAAAAAAAAAAAAATAGTCCTATTGTATCAAGAATTTAGCTATAAATTGAAATTAAAAGCCTAGTCTAGGAAATACATGTGACCATATTTCTTTTAATACTAATCTTAAATTTGCAAATAGTTATTTTTTAAAGAAATAGTTAAATTTCCCATAAATTAAATGTCAATTGAATGAAGCTGAAAAATATAAAAACCATAAAATTATTGTACAACCAGTCCCAAGTCTAAAATTCATATTCATTCACTTGCACTCAAAAACCAACGTACGCCCGGGTTAAGAAGATGCGAAAGCGCCTCTCTCTCTATAAGAACCAACCTTCCTTCCTCCTCCCAACGATAGCTTGAAGCTAGAGGGCACTATGAATTAGTTGATAGGTCCCACTGATTGAAGATAAGAGAGCGTCCGTTGCTTGGGAAACTCATGCCTTTCCTTAATTAGTGACTTGTCCCCATATGTTACCAGATGGAGGGAGCCTCAACCCTGCCTAATTCTAATTGTTTTGTTCCCAAGCAAAGATATCCTGGGCGTGGATGTTCTTATTTGGACATCTTGCGACAAGAAATGAATCTTAATTTTAGGATGACGGAACCCTTTAATCCAGTCCGGGCATTCATAAACCTTAAGGAGGGGGACAATGAACGTTGAAGTAGTTCAACACATTGTTGTACGTAGAACAGATTGTGGCACCACCCGAGGGATCTCCGTGAGTCCTCGAAATGGGATGATGTCGAAAAGAATTTTTATTCAAACATTAATTGGTCGTGTATTAGTAGACAATATATATATGGGTACACGATGAATTGCCGTTCGTGAGTAACGCAAACATTGGTGAGAATTCAATGCCCCAAAAACCTAAGGGTTCCTCCGAAAGGTTCATCCACGGAGGTTGAGTCAGGGCCTAAGATCAAGCCGAAAGGCGTAGTCGATGGACCAACTCTGTCGTTTGAGCAGTTGTGATGGTGATGCTGGAAGAAGTGTGATTTGATCAAAATTCTGATTTTACAGTTTTGGAATGAAAAACTGTCATCCCATTTAATCAAATTGGGATGCCCTGGATCTGACATGTCGCTTGAGAGGAGTAACATGAAGCTCAGAATTATGGGCGTATTCAATACTCCCCAATAAAAGAGGAATTGGTCTATGGTCAATGCATAACGGGCTTTAGTGCATTGTTTGCGAACATGGAGGTGGACCGTAGTTCCTGAATTTCTACGCGAATCAAGATCGAGAAAAGGAAGTTTCCAACCATTGACTCAAATCCATTGTCGAACCCTACTCCGTGGAATATGGAGGTACTTATGGCCGAACGGTATCAATATAAAATTATGATATCTTCGCTTAAAATCAAAAGGAACTAATCATGTTACTAGTGAAATTAAACTGTTTAACAATACTAAAAGTCTATAATTATTTAACAATATAAACATACAATAGATTCTTATACAAAATTTTTAAAGAATATGAGAAGTGCATTATTGAGAAAGAAACATATTAGTATCTAACTTACAAACACATTCCAAGAAAACCCAATTCCTTCATTCCTCTCTTGATTTAGATTCTTTGTAAAGCATTAGAAATAGCATATATCACACAACATTGTCACCTCAAAGCTTCTTGCCCAAACCCGTTGTTAGCTATGAGACTAGATCTCTGTCAACCATTTCATCGAACACCTTAAAGGCATAATCAACCAAGCCACAATACCCATAAAGATTGATCAATGAGTACCCACAAATCAACAAAACCCATATATATATAAAAGAATGTATATATTGGTTATTCAACAAAACCCACAAATAAAAAAAGAGAAATTAAAACAAAAAAAGAGAAATTAATAGAACTGAAAAGTGTCACTGTATCAATTCAAAGAGCAATGAGAAGGTACAATGAACAAAACAAAAGCCATTATTTAAAATCAAGAAAAACATAGCAATTATAAGCAAAACCCAATAAAAAATTATAAAAAGACCTCGATAGATACCGTGATTCTCCTAATTATAGGCCATGCGGGTCACTATCTATGCAAGAAACTCACAGGAAATCTGTTGGTGTGGGAGGATAATATAAAATGGTATAAAAGAAAAAAAAAAAAAAGAAACCTAAAAATTGTAATAGAAAAGAATGTCAGAGAAATTTCAAGAAACAATGGAAGAGGGCAAGAGAGGAGCTATGTAATAGAAGCAAAATGAACCTAACGATTTAGAAATGAAAACAAAAAACTTAAAAAGTATAAAAAAAAGTAATTACTAAAGTCTAAATATGAAAACAAAAAATCGAGAGGACATGAATGTTAAAAATAAGAAAATTAGGACATGCATGGCCCAAACTAAATTGACTTTAACAACCATACTAATACAGGCCGGTGAAGTCGATATTCAAAATTTGTCCATAATGTCAGCATAGGCTTATTACAGTTCTTACCATTCAATAGGCCCACACAATCTCCACTTGATATTTATAAATTTAGGTTTTTAGACAAAATTTATGAGATTGTTTTTTGATATTAAGGAGGCCTAATGGGCTAAAATAATATTATAGGCTATATAATATGGAGTAATCTTTTCCCTTAATATCTCTTATTAAATTGGTGATAACGCTTTGTAATTTTGGAGATTTGAATCTGAAACCTTTCAGTCTTTTACTTTCCACACTCTTAAAAGAGATGAGAAAACCAATCAAATAACACCTAATTGACAAAATTTATGAGATTGTTAATTCTTAATAATTAATTCGAAACATAAAAAGTTGAATTATATAGAAGATTGAACAAGTCTATGCTATGATCTGAATGTGACCAAGTTAAATGTTCCATGCTTTATAAAAACAAAAAAATAAAATATGGGCAATGGCTGCGATAATCATTGCAAAAATCAACATTAAGTTTTGGTTTTTGGTGTACACACAGTACGTATTGACTTGTGCCCATTGTTGTCAAACAAGAACCAGTCTAGCCAATCGGATCGAGAAAATCAAGAATCGGTCCTTAGGTCAATCCGAATTAGGTAAAAAAACCATAGTTCCATGACTTGGGGAAAAATTCGGCAAGCTGGTTGGGCACTTGGTGACCTAGGCGACTCAGACTGATTTTTCCGGGTTAATCAAGCCATGAAATTTTTTTTTTCCAGAAAAACAAAAAAAAATCTTTTTGCCAATAAAAAAAAATCACCATCAGAGAAAAAATCAAGTTGACACGGGCCAATCCATTTTGGTTATGCATTCGTATATGCAAGTTGCATGCTTACACGTTGAATTTAAGTTCGGACTGTGGATTTGCACCCCCGCGTGCGAGAGAGAGCGCGCCTCCTTGGCTACTTTCTTTGTATTTAAATGAGGAACCTTTCAATATATACCCCATTTCAACTTTCTATTTCTTCAATGTGCGATTTCCTCTCTCATTTTTCTTAGTATAGAGCTTACTTTGAGTTTCAAATTATTATTCACCCATTCACCATTTTGAACACATGAATATTCAAAATTATATTTTTTACGTAGGAGAACATAAATCCGAGTAAACCTTCCACTACCGAATAGTGAGACCTACAAGAATTTGAGTATTAAAATAGTCACTTAATGAGTTAATTTGCCATAATTTTCTAAGTAATGTTTATTAATTATTCTGATAATGTTTGTTAATTTTAATTATATATATATATTATATTTATTTTTAATATATAAATAATAAATATATGATATTATTTAAAATTTCGTTTTGATCCCAGTTGAACCTTTAACTTGTGATTTTTTGTCTTCATCGGTTCTAAGACCGGGTCAGATTTGAAAACATCACTTGTGCCCCTAATGTATTAGAAAAATTTTAAGTTAAAAAAAAAAATGACAACTCATAATATTAATTTTTTTAATTGCAGTTTTCTTATTGAAATTTAAACTATGATTTCAACGTTCTTAAAACTAATTTAATATGAACTTTATAGTAAAATTAGTGTCAATTGATTACATCATCTATGGTTAGAAAAAAAAAATATATTTTTTTAAGTGTTAGGAAAAAAATTCAAACTTAAATATATACTTATCTATCATTGAGTTAAAATTTGTGAATACATTTGATGAAACTAATTCCAACCAAAGTGAGATCGTTTAGAATAGTTCACTTTTAGTTGAGTTCGAACTAAACTAGTGCGACCTGTAAGAAGAAACAAAAGTCAAGTGGGCTAAGCGGGATGCCTAGCGAAGCCACTCCGACGGTCAAGTTAGTGATTAGGCTCAAGGTAAGAGACTGTGAATAATATTGAAGTATTGTTTGTGTTTGTGTTAGCAAGAATGCATGTACCTTTCGTTGGTTTAATTTTGAGTTATTTATAGGAGATATATTCTTAGAAGAGTTGAGTATGAATTTCCTTGACCGGTTCAGATATAAATTGGCTTGCTGCATCATTTTGATCCTTTTCCTGCTTGGATACGAACTAGATGGCTCTTTATTTGATTTTAGTCAATGGACTTGTAAATATATTATGTTGGGCCGGGCCCAACTTACTTTACTACCCAGTTCGGTATATTTTGACCATTATCAGTGGCCTCCCTATTTCGGCGAAGTTTTTATTTATGACAACTTCGGTAGAAATAGCCTGATTTCTTGTTTAAAACGAACTGTTTTAATACTGTAACCCTTTACTTCGTTTCAAGATCTTTACATTTATTGATGAATCTCGAAAATCTAGGTATGTCTGAAGCGTGTCTCCTTTATTGGTGAAGTACTTTTTTTGTACATGTGGCTCAATTAAGGCTTTTGAAGTTATAGAGACATACTCTATCTCTGCCGCCGTTTCCGTTTTTGAAATGATTACTCAACACATTTTTTTAGGGTTTTATCTTTCCTTAAAAACCCTTTCTTATTTACTTTTGAAATTTCTTATGTTTCCAAACTTTCCAGAATTCTTCTAAGCTTTCCCAGATTATCTCATGTTCTTTAATTTCTTTCTTTACTGTGTTGTAATGGCTCCAAAAAAGGATGAGATTTCTTACCAAAGCATCAAGATCGATTTGGGGAGATAATTTGATGAAGCTAATTCCAACCGAATTGAGATCGTTTAGAATAGTTCACCTTTAGTTGAGTTCGAACTGAACTGGTGCGACCTATAAGAAGAAACAAGAGTCAAGTGGGTTAGGCGGGGTGCCTAGCGAAACCACTTCGACGGTCAAGTTGGTGATTAGGCTCAAGGTAAGAGACTGTGAATAATGTTGAAGTATTGTTTGTGTTTGTGTTAGCAAGAATGCATGTACCTTTCGTTGGTTTAATTTTGAAGTATTTATAGGAAATAGATTTTTACAAGAGTTGAGTATGTATTTCCTTGACCGGTTTAGATATAAATTGGCTTGCTGCATCATTTTGATCCTTTTTCTGCTTGGATACGAACTAGATGACTCTTATTTGATTTTAGTCAATGGGTTTGTAAACATATTATGTTGGGCCGGACCCAACTTACTTTACTACCCAGTTCGATATATTTTAACCCTTATCAAATATATAATTAAACTAATTTTTATATATTTAAATGAAATTTTCATCAAAAATAAAGAGTGTCAAATATAATATATAACTAAATTTTAATAATTTAAAGCTAAAAAAAATATATATTTTGGAGGTTAGGAGTGGCTATATACCCATGGCCTCTCTTGATCACCTCTCTTTGCAAGTGGATGATGTTGTTGGAATTTGTATCAAATTGATATTTTGTAGGTTGTATGATATATGAATGAATATAATTATTTTCTTTTGGTTTTTTTTTTTTTCCTTCATGACTAATTGTATAAGAAATGGAGATTTTGTATAAAAAAATTTAATAAAGTTTTTTTTTAATATAAGAAGTTTTTTCTTAATAAGAAACAGTTAACCATCTAATTTATTTTTATAAATGAAAATTATCTTTTTCATCTAAAAAAATTTTCTTAATAGAGAAAAAAATTATTCTTCCTATTCAAGAAACAAATAGGGCAATTGTGATATTTATAAGGTGATTTTGGAGTGAAATTAGATGAAAATAATTTGATTTGGGTTGTAATCGAGCCAAACTTAAGCATGTTCAGACTCGACTCAATATTTTTTTTTTTTCGAGTTCGAGTTTTAAATCGAATTTTAAATCATATTTAAGTTTTGTTCGTTTAAACTCGAGCCGAGCTAGTTCGTTAATAAATTATAATTCAGTTAAACTCAAGTTCGATTCGCTTTGAAATTCTCGTTTATAATTTATCAAAATACTCAACTTTCTAAATATTTATTTCTAATAAAATAATTATAATAAAAATATTTAAAACTAACATAAAATCAAAAAATCCAATTAATGAAAAAAAATCAAATCATAAAATTAAAAATTAGATGTATTACAAATATATTACTCCCTCCATTTCTTTTTTATGTGTCGTTTTTTGTTATTTCACAAAGATTAATAAATAATTGATTACGTTAAGTTCAAAAAATAAGATGATTAAATTACATTTATTGATTATAGAGTAATGGATAATATGTGTATTAATTATAAAGTATATGATAAATATATAATTGGGAAATAAATTAAAGTTTTATTAGTTTTATAAAGTGACATATATTTTGAAAAAAAAAAATCTTTAAAAAAACATCAGATAAAAATGGATGAAGAGAGTAATTAATAAAAAAAATATATTTTTAAAGATTATAATATTTTATTACATAGTAATAAAATATTATATTATGTTAATCATAAGAATATATATTTTAGTCAAATTAAATTACTAAAAAATTTATAAAAATATTAAAATATATTTTTTGGATGATCAAAATTATTAAGTTAATAATAATCAAGTTGTTCACGAGCTTATTATCGAACTGTTCACAAGCCTATTAATCAAGCATGTTCGTGAGCTTATTATATAGTTGTTCACGAATCTAATTGAACATAACTTTATTTTGCTCAAACTCGGCTCATTTATTAATTGAGCCTTAATTACAGTAAGACTGAAACTTGACTCATTTATAAAACAAGTCAAACGCGAACGAGTGTTTATCGAACCGAATACCAAACCACTCGCAAACGGCTTGACTCATTTACAGCCCTAAATTCGATATTTGATCAAATTAGTTATTGCACGCCTAGGTATAATTTAACTGTGTATATAGCTTGGGTAATATGCCAAAAAAATAAATATTTATTTTGTATACATATTAAAAAAATATATATCATTTTGTTGTATATATTATTACAAAATATAATTTGAAATTGCGGCAATTATTATTATAATTTTTAAGTTTAAAATATATATAATTTAAATTTTAATAATAAATTTTAAGTGCATTTGTGAGTATATTTAATAATAATTTTCTCAATAATAATTTTATTTGAAGGTTAAATTGTACTATGATTTATTGTTGGAATAACATACCAACAGTTTGTATGTATAATCATAAGGTAAAGAGCAATGTTGTAAGAATCGGACCAGACCGATCGGTCCGACCAAAAAAATCGAGAACTGGAGGCCAGTTCGGTTCGGTTCCGGTCTGGTTCGTTTTTTTACTTGTTTTTTTTTTTTTTTTTTTTGTGTGTGTGTGGATATTAAAAAAAAAAATTGGACTAAAAAAATTAAAATCTATAATTGGAAAATTCAAGTAGGCACAGGCCAACCTATTTTGGTCCGACATTCATGTACTCATATCGCGCGCTCACACGTTGAACCTAAGCCCAATATCGTGGATTTGCACCCCCCGCGGGCGCGAGAGAGAGCCTTCTTGGCTACTTTCTTAACTTTGAAAGGATGAACTTTTGAATATATACATCATTCTAACTTTATATTTTTCCAGTGTGGGATAACTCACTCCTCCCTCACTTTTCTTAGTGTAGAGTTTACTTTAAGTTTCAAATTATCATTCTACCATTCACCATTTTGAGTATATGAATATTCAAATTCATATTTCTTATGTAGAATAACACAAATCCAAGTAGACTTCCTACTACTGAGT
>CATKHJ010006123.1:0-61701 GCA_949750685.1 Vernicia montana | reverse complement strand
CTTTTTTTTATTATAATAAAATATATATATATATATATATACATATTATTTATATATTTATTAATAATATATTATATATATATTAAAATTATTATATATAATATAATATATTATATGGTTGGGTTGGGTTTGGTTTGGTTTTTTGATTTAATTAACTTTTTATTATAATAAATTATATATATATATATATTTATTAATAATATATTATATATATATATATATATTAAAATTATTATTATATATATATATATATAATAAATTAAAAATATATATATATAATAAAATTTTGGTTGGTTCGGTTCAAACCAAAATTTTGTTAATAAAAACCGAACCGAACCGAAATTTAATTCGATTTTTTATTTTAAAAATTAAACCGAACTGAAATACTTAAAAAACCAAACCAAACTAAACCAGTCAGTTCGATTCAATTTTTCAATTTCGGTTCGGTTTTACTCACCCCTACTTACAAGCATGGCTTTATATATAGTATGGTCCGTCTCTAGGGTATCTTGTCTTACTTCTTTCCGTTTCTTTTATTCTTTTAATATTACGAAGAGATTTAAATCTAATTTTATTCTATATATTTACCGTTAAATTATACTTAAATCTACTTTTATTTATAAGTACCTTGTCTCGCTTGTTTTGATTCTTTAATTGACTTTAAATAATACATATTTTATATTAACAAAAACTTATTTATTCTTAAGATTTAAGAATGTATGATTTATTACATTATAATATATAATTTATTACATTATAATATTTTTGTCTTTCTCAAATATTAGCTAATGGTATGCAAAAGTAAGTTATTTAAAAAATAATAAAGAATCAAACGAAAGTATAATCCTCCCCTCTGTTTTTACTCAATAATTATTTATTTTTATCCAGACAATCAGAGGTATTCTTAGACAATCTTACACGTTAATTGATATAAATCTCCTCTTTAAGAGAGTTCTAAAGACAAATAATAATTTGATTAATTTTTCTCACTCAAGGAGAAGAGAGAAAGAGAAAGAGAAACCTTCACTATTAATTATATTATTTACAAGGTTCAATTATGAAAAATATTAATTTAAAAATAATACTATCAATAGCCCAAATTATGAGAACAAATAATATTAATTTACAAGACATATTTCAATACTAGTAGGATCGCTAGCGCAATGCTGCGGGTTTAATCATATATATATATATATATATATATATATATATATATATATATATATATATATATATATATATATATATATATTCAAGTTAAAAATTTCAATTTTTTTTTTTTGAAATGTAACTAAAATTTATTACTCAACTTGAAACAATATCCAGCAACAATGCATCCTCTAGGAAATAAGGAATTACAAAAGAGTAGTAGGGACAAGGTAAATTTCAACTTAATATTATTA
This sequence comes from Vernicia montana, assembly GCA_949750685.1. Classification (NCBI taxonomy): domain Eukaryota; kingdom Viridiplantae; phylum Streptophyta; class Magnoliopsida; order Malpighiales; family Euphorbiaceae; genus Vernicia; species Vernicia montana. Next base: position 60,298 of record CATKHJ010006123.1, on the reverse strand, counting down.
TCTTATATTTTAGTAAAGAGATATATAAAATAAAATATAACATAGCTAAAATATATAAAGCTTGCTAAACATAATAATATTGTTATAACACATTGCCCATATTATTGTTTTCCTTATAAACACAATTGTTCACAAAAACATTTGTCAACCAAAAGAAGTACAATACAAAAGTATGTCCAACATCATGCAATCCTTGTTCATGTGATGAAGAAACCTGTAGTTAAAAAAAAAAAAAAAAACTAATTAAATTGTTAGTATAAAGGAAAAGTATTTTAAAAAAAGATTAATTATTTGAGTTACCTTTTAAGCGTTAAATTTAAGTCTATTATTACATATTATGACTTGGAGAAGATTTCTTAAATTTGTTAAATTAAAATTTGTTAAATTCCTTAAATTAAAGAATAACATTTATAAATTTTCACAATATAGAGTACAACACCTTGACTTGCAAAAGTAATTTCACTTCTTCAAGTTTCAACTCTCTGCTTATTCAGTATTTCTTCTATATAAAATACAATACATGAAACTATAGAAGTCCAATTATACATAACACATATCATTTACTGAAAATAATGAAGATATAAGCTTGCCTGAATAAACTGAATATGAACTTAGGTTTCATTAGGTTAGCTTGCCTTTTTTGTTTTGCTTGTTCTTTTTTATTTTTTCTATGCTGGAAGCGAAAAAAGAAAAAAGATAAAAAAAAAAAAAAAAAAAAAAGCAATATTTGGGTTAGACATAGGAAGAAATATTTATGCTTCATTTGGTCTGCTTTTTATTTTTTATTTTTTATTTTTTTTTACAATAATAATTTTTTTGCAATAACATATATAATAAAAAGCAAAAACAATGCATCAAATCTAGTAAATCATTAGAGTATAAGGATTACAGAAATACAGATTTTACAAAAGGTGAAAAAATTATATGAAATTTCAATTAAGAGAAAAACATAAAATTATGAAATTTCTATACCTAAATGCAATTTCACTAAAACTAAGGAAATGAAATATGAGAAATTTTCGCAACCATCGAGAGACAGATATATAGGCACAAATTATAATTTGAGAAAATCTGAACTATCCCCACCCATTACTATATTTATGGCCACTATTAATGTACAGACCATTACTTTGTCACTTTCTGTAACCAATAGATATTATGGCATACTGTAAATTTGACAGTAAAAAATTTTAGATTTGTATTGCAATATTTTTTAATAAGAGATTCAAACCATACACAAATAAAAGGAACCATTCAAAATTTGATGCTGATTTTAAATAATTGTTATTTTAATTTCAGCCAATTACATCAATTCAAATGAAATTATTAAAAATATATTGAGAATTTTGATTCTTCCTTATTTTTTCGACTTATAAAGAATCATTTAACGCGTCACTAAAGAAGCGTGCCAAATAAATTTTTTTTAATTATTTTTTTTACGTTATACGATATTGTCTTTAATATTTCCCCTCAGCAAGCATCACATTTTTTTCCATTCATTAGTATTAATTTTTATGAATGGGAAGAAAATAAATATAAGAGAGTGTTAAGATACAAACACACACAACACATATTGGTATATTAGACATTATCATAACTTAAATTATTAGAACTAACTAATTAGGGAATAAACTCTCACCATATATTAATCACTTATTTATTCCATTTCCAATCATTACCAATCAATGTGAAATTCCTCCTCACAATAAGTTCAAATATTAAGTTCCATTTTTCCTAGAAAATAATCAAAATCTAATTCAGAATTTAAATAAAATACCTCCATGATCTGGAAACTTTTTCAGTATGGCATCCAAATAAAAAGCAAAAACCATATATTTATCAAGAATTTTTTTTATTGCATTTGTCCTCTAGCAAAATCAAAATTTATAGAAAGCCGCTAGAAATAAATCGCCCTTGTCATTGCCCTTGCCGCCTGCTGCCTGCAACGTCCGACACGTCTAACTATGTGCCACCGTGTTTGCCTCCCCTTGCTAAACACTTATATACCGTTCATGCGCTAGAACTCATCGTCGTTTGGTCGGATCGCCAGTGCTCTAAAGCTACAGTTTCTTACTCTTCCAATCTCTCTATTAGATGATTCTCATGTGGCAAGATCAGTATCAACAGACAGCTCTTACCATGAGGAATCTACCGCCGCCAAAATCGTTCTAATATATTGCCTGAATTGGGAAGAAAGCTCCCTGTTTTGATCGTCTTTAGGGGTGTAAATGAGCCAAACCGTTTGCGAACGGCTCGGTGTTTGGCTCGATAAAAGCTCGTTCGTGTTCGGTTCATTTTATAAACGAGCCAAGTTTGAGCCTTACTTTAAGGCTCGATAAATAAACGAGCCGAGTTTGAGCAAGGTTAAGCTTAAGCTCGGCTCGATTAGACTCGTGAACAACTTGATTATTATTATTATTATTATTAACTTAATAATATTGGCACTTCAAAAAATATATTTTAATACTTCTATAAAATTTTTGGTTATTCAATTTGACTAAAATATATATTCTTCTAATTAAGATAATATAGTATTTCCTTATTATATAATCTAATATTCTAATTTTTAAAAATATTTTTTTATTAATTAATATCTTTATAATACATGTGATACTCAATTTTATAATTAGATTTTTTTTTTCACTAATTGAATGATTTTGCTTTTATATTAATTTTAAGTATTTTTGTTATAGTTACTGTATTAAAAATAAATATTTAAGAAGTTGAATATTTTAATAAATTATAAACGAATTTCAAAAGATTCGAACTCGAGTTCGAACTTAACTCAATTGTAATTTATTAACGAGCTGAGCTAGAGATGATCGATTGTAATTTATTAACGAGCCGAACTCGAGCTCGACTCGAATTTGAACGAGTCGAGTTTGAATATGATTTTCAAACTCGATTCAAAACTCGAGCTCGGAAAAAAAAATATCGAGCCAAGCCTGAACAAGCTCAGCTCAATTACACCCCTAATCGTCTTCTTCTCTCGGCGGCGCAGACAGAGAGATATAAGAGGAAAGCAGAAAACAAATAGGGTTTGTATAGATTGAATTGCCAAAAATTGACATGCAAAACGATGTAGCTTTGATGGTTCCATTACATAAGAAAGGGTAGAAAGGTAATTTAAAGGGAATACTGGTAAAATTACTATAAAATCCACATGATGCGATGCTGTTTTTGTTGCTAGGCTGAAAGCAATGCAGGGGCAAACAAGGCATCACGTTGACTGATAAAAGACCAAAAAAATCTTTTAATAAAGCTTAAAAAAGATGAAATTACCCCTTCAAATTGATTTGAGTGGCACTGTTCATCCTTGCAAGGCTTTTATTGTATTTATATAAATTATTGGAGTTGTTTGTGCATAAATCCCATACTTGATTTGTGCATGATTTTTGTGATTTAAATCGGTATGGTCAATTTTCAATTTTTCATACTCGGATGAATTTTTTGGCTTGAAATACTTTGGTCCGCTTTCCTACGTGACGTGCATTGAGTATCATCCAAAGATTCCTTTAGAATAAGTTGAAAGACTTATTCTTTACGTGTGAACTACTTTACAAGTTTAAAGACTTATCCTTTACGTTTGAATTGATGAGAAATTCTCTTAAACATTGATTCTGATGTGAAGGCACTTTCAAAATGATTTTTGAGCCGTTTGGATAGACAATAATTCAAGTAAAGAAAATATTAACTCGAGCCAGATGGAATACTGAGTCTTATAAATACTTGATTCAAAGGAAAATAGGCTAACAGATCTAATACATGACCTTTGGTGATAACTGATATTCTTTTCAGGCCAAATTTTTTTTATTTGAGTTCCTAAATTATCAATATTTATAGTAACTTTTCATTTTAGTTGTAACTTTTGGTAGGAAATTTTGATTTTGACGCCGTTTGTGCGCTTTCCTTATTTTAGTCTTTATTTTAATTTAGTGTATTACTGCGAATCTGTCATTTTTAATAATTTTCATGTCTAGAATTTTTAGCACCTATTTAAATTACAGTTTTATCTATTTTAAGACATTAAATAAAATTCAAAAAATTGAAATCCTAATTTAGCTTTTACTTTTTTACTTACGTTGCGTTAGATTCTAATAATCAAAATCTTACAAATAAGAAAAATAAATTCTTTATCTATTAATCAAGTTAGTTCTTGGAAAAGAGTAAATTGTTTTTCCCTCACTTACCTTAATTTCTTAGTTTTTTTCTGAATTGTTATTATCAATAAAATAATTATATCTTAAAAATAATGATTTATAAATCATTAAAATTTATTTTTACAATAAATTAGATTATTTTTAATTATAAAAGCTTGAAAATAGTTAAATTAGATTTTTTTTTTTTTTTTTTTTTGCAGCGCTCTAAAATATATGCTTTTAAAATAATACATTCCAATTTTAATTCTAAGACTTTTAAAGAAAGATGAAAATGAAAAAAAAAAAAAAAAATCTATCTATCCATTTTATTATGATTCCAATAACAAACCTAGAAATTGTGAAACTTAGGATCAAACCATGGTGAATGGTGATTACGAAATTGATGTGAATTGCTTTTAAAAATGGAAGAATCTCTTCTCTATAATTTTTGTTTCATAGTGATAGGAAACTAATTAGTTTCTCAAAGTCTTTCATGGGCTGCATCGCAATTCACAAACAGTATATAACACCAATAATGACTTAATTGGTTTAAAAACCGAACCGGTAATCAAATCGGTCAAGTGGGTGGTTGGCGATTCAACCGATCAGATCGGTTCAACCATTTTTTGAAAAATGCTTATATTTTTTACTATTTTTTTTAATGTAAAATGGTAATTGGTAAACACTATAGATTAATAGCAATGTATTAAATTATAAAGATCCAAAATAAAATAAATAAATCAATAAAATAACACATCTAAGAAAAAAATAATCAAGTCAATTAACTAAATACCAAATTTAAACACAGATAATACAACTAAGTTACCAACAACAATAAATCCAAAATTCACCACATAAACTAAACAAAGTTCACAACCTCAATCCAAAAAATAACTAAATACTAATAATAAAAAAGTCCCAAAGTTTAAAGTTTAGAAACATTTATTCAACTTGATCTTTTTCATACACAATGACATGCATTTCTTGAATCATTCTTTCATAACCTGAATCTTCATCATCACCTTCATCAACCAACTCATTCAAGTTATGTAATTCTTTCATTTCACTTACAAGCTTATCCACATCTAGAAAAAAGAGAAAATAATTAAATAAGTGTTTTTCGAGTACAAGAAAAAAGTGGCAAGCAACTAAGGAATAAATAAAAAAAAATCACCTTCTTCATCATTAACATTTTTTGGAAGGCCTTCCTCACCATAAAGCATGTTATCCAACTCATCCATATCTCGAATAGGTCAAGAATCCTCTTCTTCTTCCGTAACCCAAAAATCGATTTGATCAATACTTTCATAATCAATAGGGTCATAACATTTCTTTTTATTAAGCCTATAAGTAAAAAAATAAAAATTTAAGAACTTATAAATTGCAAGAAAATAAATTATAAACAGTTTATAAACCTTAAATTTTTTAAAAAATAACTATTACCTTTCTTTTAAATGCAAGTTATAATGAACAAAGACAAGATCATTTAATCTTTGGTGTTCCAATCTATTCCTCTTCTTTCTATGTATTCTTTCAAATACACTCCAATTCCGTTCACATCCGGAAGAAGAAGTTTGGCTCAAAATCCTTATGGCCAAATTTTGAATATTTGGAGCACTACATCTAAATACTCTCCACCATTCATCTATAGTTGAATAAAAATAAATAAATAACTGAAATAAAAATAAAATAAATTAATAATTGAATTTGAATTTATAAATTAATAATTAAATACATATCAGGCTGCATAGTCTTTGATGAATCCAAGGCAAGTTGTCAACTAAAACTTCCTAATCTATCTTGATATATGCTCATTTCATCAATGCACTTTCGTTGCTTAGTTTTGTCACTAACTAAGGTGGTGACCATCTCAACAAATCCATCCATTGCCTCCTTTTTTGTGCACATGCTTGCCTTGTCATATGCAAAAGTCGAGTTTAGAAGATAAGCTGTTGCATGAATATCTCGTCGGAGTTGCTTGTCCCACCTTGTCTTAATAATACTCGTGAAGGGCTTGTACAATCTTTTTTTATTCTTGAAGAGATGTTTTATTGCTTTCTTAGCCCTGTACATTCCATCATAGACATAACCAATGGAAGGTCTCCTATCAGTATCCGTTATATGCAATAAACGTATAAGTGGAGCAACAACACTAACTCTCATTGCACAATCACTCCAAAATTTTGCATTAAGCACAACTGCAAGCACATAACTAGCTTTTTTGTCTTTATAGTATCGAGAATCCATGAATGTCTTACTAGTAAAAAATGCTTGCAAATCATGTTGATAGTCAAAGATACTCTTCAATGCAATGAATGTGGTAGCAAAACGAGTAGGCCCTGGACGTACAATTTTTGTCCATCCTTCTCTTTTCCTTAACCAAGCTAATAAAAATGCATGTTTGTAAACAAATTTTGTTACTATAGAAGCTCTTTTTGCAAGGTTACTAACTAGCTCCATTTTACCAATGTCACTAAGAATCAAATTCAAACAATGAGCAGCACAAGGTGACAATTTAATGGAGGGATACTTATCATTAAGTAAGACACCTACAATTTTATAGTTGGCTCTATTATCAGTTACCAAATGAATTACATTACTTGGTCCAACCCAAGACACCAACTCAACAAATAAATTACAAAGGGTGCTTGCATCTTTCACTACATCAGAAGCATCAACTCATCTCACAAAAATTGTTCCTCTCTTGCAATGCACTCAAAAGTTTATTAGTTGCCTATTTGACCGATCTTGCTAACCATCAGCCATAATAGTGCAACCCGGTCTTTATAAATGCTCTGATAACCGTCAACTACTAATTGAACTTCTTTTTTCATGCACCCTAACAAATTAGTTCGTAAAACATGATATTTTGGTGCTTTATAATTCAGACCAATAGCAGTAATGGCATCCACCATTTTTTGAAAATAAAAAGAATTCATAGCATTTTTCGAGATGCAAGCATCATATAAAAAGCTAGCAATAGCTATATCAATATTATGTAAAGCTTCTTTACCTGCTAGGGCACTCATGATTGAAGGTTGTGCACCATGAGTGGTTTTAGGTGCGAAATAGCTAGACACCTTCTCATCTCTCTTTCTCTTTTCTTTTTGAGAAGCTCTAGCTGCAAATAGTGTGTCCTTATCCTTTGTTTGAGTATGTGGTGGAGGCATTTCTTCCTCAACTTCTATCAAAGGATCACTAAAAAGATTATCATCTTCAAATGATCTTACAGCTTGGTTTTTTTCATCAAACTCCTTCAAAGATTTTTCCATTTCATACTGCAGTTCATAAAGAACCTTTTTGCATGCAGCAATATTTCCTTTTCGACTAGCTAAGTGCTTCTTTATTATACTGATTCCCCCACCTCTCCAAACATTATTGCAGTGCAAGTATGTCCAGCTTTTCTTTCCATCCTTATTCACATTCTCTTTAAAATGAGCCCATGCTGGATCAGATTTTGTCCTCACTGACGATTGAAGAGAATTATCCGTAGAACTACATTGTTGACCACTTGATGATGATTCCATCTGTACTAAAAAAAAAAAACCGACGTTTTTAATGGTTCTACAATATATATTTATAACATTAAGAAACAACAAAATTAGAAGGTTTTCTTGCATAATTACTATGAAAATTAAACTAGTATATAGAAAATAGAAGATACCTTAATTAGATGCAATTCCTTAAAACTTAAAATCCACTCAGAGCCACAACAATGGAGATTTTTTTTCTTTTTATGAGCTTAACTTTTGAATTCAATGCTAAGAGCATAGCAATTATAATTCAACTATTCAAATTCTTGGGCTACTTATATAGAAAAGAGATTATTATTTTCTAGAGAAAATCTCTCTTCCCTATTATGGAAACAAGTCTTACTTCATATTTTTTTTTCCATTAAAATAATTGAGGAGAAGATATGAAATTGGCATACTGCCATTGAAGGAAGCTTTATTTTCTAGCTTTTAGGCTCAACAATTAATATATTAATTAATTTCATTCCTTTTTTCTATAGAAATTATCAATTTCTGTAGAATTGATTTCATTCCTTTATTCATATGGGTTCAACAAATTTTGGAAGGAAATTCCCAAATCAATCTAATTTCAGCTAAATCACATCTCAAACATTAAATGGAAATGATTTTTAGCACCAAAAAAAATTAAAATTACAAAGGTCATAAGAAATTTGCAAGGAAAATTAAGAAATTCTTACCCTTCAACAATGGAGGAGAAGAAAAGCTTGAAGGAAAGGAGGCTGTCTGGACGGAAGGCGTCGGAGCTGCATTGTGTGGTCTAGGGGTGTAAATGAGCCAAACCGTTCGCGAGCGGCTCGGTGTTCGGCTCGATAAAAACTCGTTCGCGTTCGGTTTGTTTTATAAACGAGCTAAGTTTGAGTCTTACTTTAAGGCTCGATGAATAAACGAGCCGAGTTTGAGTAAGGTTAAACTCGGATTAGGCTCGTGAACAGGCTAGCAAAAAGCTCGATTAATAGGCTCGTGAACAACTTGATTATTATTATTATTATTATTAACTTAATAATATTGGCATTTCAAAAAATATATTTTAATACTTTTATAAAATTTTTGGTAATTCAATTTGATTAAAATATATATTCTCCTAATTAAGATAATCTAATATTTCCTTATTATATAATCTAATATTCTAATCTTTAAATTTTTTTTATTAATTAATATCTTTGTAATACATGTGATACTCAATTTTATGATTAGATTTTTTTTTTTCACTAATTGGATAGTTTTGCTTTTATGTTAGTTTTAAATATTTTTGTTATAGTTATTTTATTAAAAATAAATATTTAGAAAGTTGAGTATTTTGATAAATTATAAACGAGTCGAACTCGAGTTTGAACTTAGCTCGATTGTAATTTATTAACAAATCGAGCTCGAGAAGCTCGATTGTAATTTTTTAACGAGCCGAGCTCGAGCTCGATTCGAGCTTGAACGAACCGAGCTTGAACATAATTTTCAAGATCGATTCAAAGCTCGAGCTCGGAAAAAAAATATCGAGCCAAGCCTGAACAAGCTAAAGCTCGGCTCGGCTAGGCTCGATTACACCCTTATGGTCGGCGGTGTCTAGGATGCCGACACTATTATGCTAGTGAAGGAAGAGGAAGCCGACAGTGGTTAGGTTAGGGATTTAGAAAGTGAGAGGAAATGATACTAAGGAAAGAGGAGAGGAAGTCTGGAAAATAACGAAACAAAGAAAATTAAGGGAAATAGAAGTAGGCGACGTCGTTTTTAGCTTTTTTTTTTTTTTTTTTTTTTTTAAAAACCGTCCGGTTCAGATAAACTAGCTAGTTTTTTGGTTATTATTGGTTTGTCCAGTTCTATTCGGTTGAACACGGTTTGACCAAAAATTCAGTTATTTATAGGTATTCGGATCGAACTGGCCTCCGATTCTTGGTTGAATTGATTCAACCAATCGGTCCGATCGGATTTTTTAAAATAGTGACTTACAGCACAATTTCTCAATCTCAACCCACTTTTACAAAAATACAAATTGTATTCTTCAATTATAACATTTTCTATTTTTCTTTAATTTTTTTTATTGCATTTGTGCCTTCACAATGTCCATACAGTGCTGACTCTAAGGGGAGGCCAGTTAGGTAGCTGCCTAAGACCTTCCCAATGAGTGAGTTTCAATATTTAAATATTAAAATTTAAAACTTAAAATCACATTAAACTATTAACTTAAACTCACTCTACCTATTAAGGTAAACCTAACTCAATTAGTCAATTTTTTTTTTGAACACGCACAACACAAATCGCAAAATCATTGCCGCCAACGTTATGATAGGATCTTGATGATAATTTATTTTTATTTAAAAACTAATTATTATATTGTATTTTAAATTTATTGAATTTCAGATTTATTAAAAAGATATTTATATAAAAAAAAAATGAGGAATTGAGGTCTTATTTTTTAGAATTATATAGGACCTTTGAAGTCAACCCTGTGTCCAAAAAATCACACTAAAATCTCTCACAAAACAACTATTCCAAATCCATTGACCTCTCTCATCCACAGTTAGGGATAAAATTGCTTTCTCATTGATTTGGACAAAAATATAAAAATAAAAGTTAAATATAAAAATAGTGAATTCGGAAAATGAATTAAATAAAGTGAAATCACTTTATTAACTAAAAACAAAATAAATGTTTAATTTTAAATCCTTGAGATGAATTTCAAGTATGTAGAAGGTTTGACTTGCAAAACAAAATTTAATTGCCTATGTGTTGGCTTAGTTAGTAAGGTAAAAAAAAATAAAAATAATTTAGTATAATATATGAAAAGTGATACTAATTAACTTATTTCTAAATTAAAAAGAAAAAAAAAATCTTAGCATTTATTGACTAACAAACATGAAAATACAAAAAATTCCTATCAAATCACTTTCCTCCACAAACATGGAAATTCTATTGCTAAGGATCGCGCTCACACTTCCTCCTCCATATGTGAACCTTAGAAAATAATACCTTGTGGAAATGATAATTCCTGTATCAATTATGGCATGATTTGGTTTAAATATATATGCACATTTTCTAAAATTAACTTTTAGAAAATTATACTTGTTGAAAGTTTTTTTTTTGAATCTATTTGTTGAAAGTTATTTGCCTTATTTATCATGACAATATATATACTTTTGTTCCTCAACTATAATATCTTAATTTCCCACACATTGTGGTAATTAAATATAATAATATCCTTACTTTTCTTTGTTAGGGTAAAGATCCCGAATTTAATAAATATAAAATATTTCAAAATCTTATATGATATTTGGATCTTATCAATTATTAATTTTGTATTTATTTGGATTTAAATATTCTTATATATTATTAGAAGTACACGTCAGAATTCAAATCTCACTAATATTAAAATCTCCATCTTCAATGCTCAAAAAGTATTTTTATATATTCTTAATATAAAGTTATTTTAAGCAATTAAAGTACTTTTTTTTATTTTTATTTTTTTATAAGCACATATTTATTCCTTTTATTTTTTATCAAAAAAAAAAGTAGGATTTCATATCCTATTTTAATTATTTTTCTAGAATTTTGATATAATTCCTTAAGGAAACCAAATGTGATGGTTAGGCCTACTCCTTATAAAGTTGGCAAAATCAACTTCATGTGCCATTAAAATTAATCAACAAAATTGCCTATCATTGAATTTTTTATTTAGTAGTATTGAATATTTTTTAAAATTATAAAATTTTGAGTTGAAGTTTCAATCAAAATTTAATTTAATTTTCTTTTGAACTTTTTATTTAAATAATATTAAAGCAATTTGGTGAGTCTTGAGTGAGAAATTATTCAGTGCATATTAAAATAGTGTATTTTATACTCACATTCAGCAGTTATCATTTATATTTATAGAACATGGTTCCCACATGAATTAATGTCAGAGAGAATGCATCATATTTATCTTATAAGTATTTTTTATAGTTACTTTATTTTTAACAAAGTAAATTTACTTTGTTTTATTGTTCATTACAAAAAAAAAAAAAAATAATTCTTTTACGAAAAATCATAATTTTTTTTATATTTTTATTTCGTAAATTAAATTATTTTTTCGTAATTCTTTTTTATTGTGAAAAAATTTTAATTTTACGAAAATATAATTTATTTTGTGATAAATAATAACTTTATGAAAAAATTTATAAATTAATAAAAAAGAAAAATAATTTCGTAATTACGAAAAAATGGCTCTTTTACAAAAAATCACAATTTTCTTATATTTGTTCGCAATTTTTCTTAGTTGCAAAAAAAATTTAATTTTACAAAAATATGATTTATTTTGTATAAAGTAATAACTTTAAAAGTTCATAAATTTACAAAAGAAAAAAAATAATTTCGTAATCATGAAAAAAATAAATCTCTTATGAAAAATCATAATTCTCTTATATTTTTTCATAAGTAAAACTATTTTTTTGTAATTCTTTTTAATTGCGAAAAAATTTAATTTTATGAAAATATGACTTATTTTATGCAAAACAATAACTTTAAAAATAAATTTCTAAATTAACGAAAAAGAAAAATAATTTTATTAATTTTATTTCATTTCGTTAATTTCATTCATTTAGTAAAGTTATTTAATGAAATTATTTCGTTAATTTCATAAAGTTAATTATCAAAATTATTTTTCTACTTCATTTCGTTAATTTCATAAAGTTAATTTCGTAAAATTAATTAATAAATTTTTTTTTATTAATTTAGGAACTTTTTTGTTAAGTTATTATTTTGTATAAAATAAGTTATATTTTCGTAAAATTAAAACTTTTTTCGCAACTAAGAAGAATTACGAAAAAATAATTTAATTTACGAAAAATATAAAAAAATTGCAATTTTTAATAAAAAAATTATTTTTTTTGTAAAGTAAAATAAAGTAGTTTTACTTTATTAAAAACAAAATAATAATAAAAAACACCTTATCTTATAATTTTCGGTCTTGACTTTACAAATTTCACTCCTCCTTGAAATGGGGCAGAGGACAAGGACAAATTAATATAAGCATTAACAATGGTAATTTTTATTTTAAAGAGTATTTTTTACATAAATAAAGAGCATTTTAATTAATTTTTAAATATAAAAAGTGTAAAATTTTTTAAATTCAATGGATTCTTTAAATTTAAAATTTTCATTTTGCTTCTTTCCATAAAATATTAATGATTTTAATTTTTTTTCCTCATTTTTATTTTTCTATATTTCCCTTTTTTATTTTATGAGAAAATTAATATATAGCATGTATAGAAATTTATAAGTAAAATTAATTCTTTAAATATGGAAAATTGAATTTACTCTCTATTTTGAAGATACTATTATCCTTATCCAAAGCCTCCAAAGGAATGACCACGACGTTTTCAAGCTTAATTTTATTGGCTCTCAGCCGGACTGTAATCTCAAGGATACTTGGTTTTCTAGGCTCTGCCTCTATAGTTGTTGGACCCACACAACTCGAGAATTTTTATCTAAATCGAGTTTATATAGATTTTTTTTTTTTAAAATCTAAATCAAGTTTACATATAAACCGCTAATTGGATTACAACTATTTAACAAGGGAGAAAAAAAAAAATAAAAAGGAAAAATAATAAGGGAGAGAAAATATAAAACATTATTTATTTCTTTCCTTTTGTTTGAACAGCAGGAGAGGAAGAAAAATATTTGTCAATTTCTTTCGTTATTTCCTCTTTAAATTAGATGGAAAATATAGGTTAAGTTGTAGGCCGCAATTAATGAAGAAAATTATGGACTAGACGGATTATACTTTGAAAATTATAATATTTTTTAAACTCAAATTGGATTTTTAAAAAATATTTCTCTTATCTTCCTCCATATTCTCAAATAAGGAAAAATCAAAATCTAACACTTATTTTCTTCAACTCATTTTCCTTCCCCTCTATTTTTAATTATCCAAACAAAGGGTAAATCTCATTATATACCTCATTTTAACATAATATGATGCCCATTTATTTGATTAGATATTTGTCATAAGAGACATGTTGGCATAGACATCCTTTAGCCAAGAACAGCTATAGAATCCAAGTTTGTCTGGGTATTTTCTTCTAATGGTCTCTTATGGTGAAACATCCAAAAACATTTATGATTTTGAGTTCATGATTGGCCAATTATATGATTTTATCCAAATAAATACCAAATGCTGTTTTTCATATCCCCATCCTCTCTGTCTTATTGAATCTCAGCACCTTCCTAAATCAAAATATTGAATACGATTTATCCGTATAATCCATTAAGTTAATAGTAGGGACAGTATTTGAATCAATTTTTCATGGTTATACAGTAGATTAATAATTTAAATTTTGATAATCTCTCAGCTTTACTAAATTCATGTTAAAAAAAAGAAAAAGAAAATTACTCATATAACATCTTATATAAAATCAATATATATATATATATATATATATATATTAATAAATTTAGCCCCAGTGAAAGTCAAACTTGATATCTTTCGATTTCGAATATTATTTTAGTACCACTAAATGAAAGGTTAATTCAATGAAACGATATAATAAAGCTAGACAATTAAGCACTTTAGAATATGATTATAAAACTTAAAAAAAAAAGCCTTATTTGTTCTTTATTTAGCATTACGAGGAAAGATTGAATCCGGAACTGTATTCCATTATTATATAAAAAGGGAAGGGGAAGTCCCTTACAAGAAACAGGGGAAGAAGCAGAGTGAATGAGTAACACATTATCTACTTACTAAAACAGGTAGCAATAAAAACAAATGAGGTTACTAAATCCTACCGCCCTTTGCTTCTTATCATTTCTTTTTCTAATTCTAGTGCAAAGACCAACCTTTGCCTCCAAAAAGGTGAGCATTCAATCTTTCTACAAATTAATAATCATTTTTTTATACATGCATGCCATTTCTCTGTCTCTTGTAATGGGGTAGGTATAATTTCATAATATTTGATTGGGTTTCTTTGTATATGTAGTCTTATGTGGTTTACTTAGGAGCTCATTCACATGGCCAAGAACTTTCTTCTGTTGATCAAAATCTTGTAACAGAGTCTCACTATGATTTTCTTGGATCATTCTTGGGAAGGTAAATGGATCTCTTTAGTACTACTGAGTCAATATATATATTTTTTATTTATTTTCTTGCATATATATGATTTTGATTTTCTTTCTTTCATTTCCTTTTGGAACAGTCGAGACTTCGCACAAGATTCAATATTTTACTCATACACAAGGCATATCAATGGTTTTGCTGCAACTATTGAAGATCAAGTAGCAGCACAAATAGCTAGTTAGAAACTGTTCCTATTATCCCCTGTTTTTCCTCTGTTTCTTTTATATGCATATTTTCTTGAGTGCTAATTGTTGTGTTAATAATTAATCCAATGCAGAACATCCAAAAGTAGTCTCAGTCTTCTTGAACCAAGGAAAAAAGTTGCATACAACTCATTCATGGAGTTTCCTTGGACTTGAGCAAAACGGTGAAATTCCTTCTAACTCAATTTGGAAGAAAGCAAGATTTGGCGAAGATACAATAATTGGAAACCTTGATACTGGTAAGTAGTTTCATTAAGAGGTCCTCAACTTAGTACAAGTATTTCATTTTTTTTTCAAGGAAGAGGAGAATTGTTACTGGCAAGATTCAAAACTTAATGCTTACTCCTACTCTTAGCTATTGGTGTCATTAGTTCAACAACATGTAAATTAGATCTAACATCGAAATCATTTGAACATATAATGGTTGACCTCGCCGTTCACGATAAGTTTTCATCTAATTTTATTATTAATATAAATTTTGATGACTGCATGCTTTGACTAACAGCCAAGACTTACTTATTTAAGTTGATTGAATTGCTGATAGAGCAAACTGTGGACCAATATTCCTACTTAAAATAAGTATCCGTTTTGGTAGTAATGGAAATCAAAGGTTATACTACAGGAATAGAAAGTAAGGACCAGTAAAATAAAGATGAATATGGTCCAACAAGAATAATATACTGCAAGCTGTAAACAATTTTGAAGATGAATCTGTATTATACAATGTCTTTAGTAGTGATGTTTTTTTTTGTGAAATGGGATTGGTGTGGTAGGTGTTTGGCCTGAATCAAAAAGCTTCAGTGATGAAGGGTTGGGACCGATTCCATCAAAGTGGAAAGGAATATGTCAAAATGACTCAGATCCTGGTTTCCACTGCAATAGGTCTGCTCTGTTACCCTACTTTTCTTTTTCTATGTTATTTTATCAGTAGATTCAGTAACCTCAACAAAAAGGCTTACTTTTTCAACCTGTGTGACAATGTTAAGATAATTCTGTTTATTCAGTCAACTTTTATTGCATATCGGCTGAGTCCTTTTCCCACTCGTATAAGATTCATATAAAATATTCAATGGCATGATTTTCTGCTCTTCTTATGGGATGTGATTAGTGTTCTTTTTTGAGGACTAGAGTGGGGAGAATCAATTCTAAGTCTTTTGTCCAAAGAAAAAATGTACTTACCGCTAAACTATGATTCAATGTGTGGATATGATTAGTGTTCTTGATTTCCTTATATATTTATATATCTAGGTTTTTTCTTTCTTTCTTTCTTTCTTTTTTTTTTTTTTTTTTTTTTTTTAATAATTAGACCCTAACTGGATTTGAACTTGTATTTTTATAATTTTTGAGATTGACTTTCTTAGTTGAGCGAAAAGCTCATTAGTAATATTTATTTTAATTTTATGCAAAACTGTGTTGAATTCATTTCTAGAAAAAACAGAAAGGTGTAGTGTTTTTTGTACCGGCGTATCTTTGGTCCAAATTAGGTAGAAATCTTCCTTATGGCCGACTTTATGGAATCTATGCTGTTGCATTTGATTTTTACAAAGTTAGATATTCTATCTTCATTGACAATAAAGTATATTCATTTCACACATTTATAAATGATAATTTTATCCTCCTCTCGGAAAATTCTTATTTAAATATATTTTTATTTCATTTACTCAAATTGACAGGTAAAAAAATATTTATGCTCATTTTTATCCAGTAAAAAGATATTTATATATATATATATTTTTTATTCCATGACATTTGATATATGTATATATTTAATATAACCAAAATATCCGTGCTACAAAAAATAGTGTGGTAGAGATGAATTTATGATCTTTGCCCCCACCCTAATTCCGAAAATAGTGGGAATGAGAATGTCAAAACCCAATTCTCTCCTATCGACCTCATTGCCATTACTACACTTGCTAAGTTGATCTCTTAGGATTAGGTGTCTAGTCAACAATATGGTAAGTTGATGAGGACATGTTGCAATAGTACTAGTTGAATGTTTCTTATATTTGGGGTCAGTTTGGTGACATTAAAAGTAAGAAAACAGTAATTTTAGGACCAATTTCAATCTAAAGATTAGGCTATTAATTGTGCCTAGGGTGTTACAACTTTCTTTATAATTCTTAATTAATTAAATAATTAAGACTTTGAATTTGTTGTCTAAAAGCATGAAAAAGAGTGCTTACCCATTTGATTAATCTTAAAACTAAAATATTGATTTTGCATTTCTCTAGTTACCACTACTTTTTAATACTTTGTACTCCAAAGCTAGGACAAGAGACAATTTTTAACCATTACAAAATTAATCACTAGTGATTAATATTAAATCCAGTTAATCTAGATCTAGAACTAGCTTCCTCTTCTCCAGCATTTTCTCTATAGTCTTCGAGACATGCAAGAGTCAGCACATAAATTTAACAACTGAACAATATAATTTTTTTCTTATTATTTTAATTGCTGGTCGGCTCCATGCATTAATTTGCTGCAAGTTGCAATTTAATTACAATTCTAATAAGGCTTTCATTATCAGTTCTTTATTTTATGTTTCAGTTAGCAGACATCTAATTAGATTATATTATCTTGTTTGATTTTTCTGTTCTTTCCATAAAAAGTATGATTTTGGACTGTTTCTTGTGATATTGATCAATTTTCTTGGAAATATTTGTAATTTGGAATGTTTCATGTGATATTGATCAATTTTCTTGGAAATTTTTGTATGCATGCATGTAGGAAGCTAATTGGGGCAAGGTACTTCAATAAAGGGTATGCTTCTGTTGCTGGTCATCTGAATTCAACCTATGATTCGCCTCGAGATAAAGAAGGTCATGGATCTCATACACTATCAACAGCTGGGGGTAATTTTGTATCAGGAGCTAGTGTGTTTGGTTTAGGCAAAGGAACAGCAAAAGGCGGATCGCCTAAAGCTCGGGTAGCAGCTTACAAGGTCTGCTATCCCCCAGTTGGTGGAAATGAATGCTTTGATGCTGATATCTTAGCAGCATTTGATACTGCAATTAGCGATGGAGTTGATGTGCTTTCTGTATCATTAGGAGGGGAGCAAACAACTTTCTTTAATGATAGTGTTGCAATTGGTTCTTTTCATGCTGTAAAGCATGGTATTGTGGTGGTTTGCTCTGCTGGTAATTCTGGTCCTGCTGATGGTACTGTCTCCAATCTTGCACCTTGGCAGATAACGGTTGGAGCCAGCACTACAGATAGGGAATTCCCTAGTTATATTGTTCTTGGAAACAACATTACCTACATGGTTCGTTTCTCTTTTTCTTCTCGAATATAGGAACTAAACCAAAATATGTTTCTTGCAAGAATTTGGAGTCTTGAAACTAGCCACTAGCCGAAATATGTTTCTTGCAAGAATCTTGAGTCTTGAAACTAAGTAACTAACCAAAATGCGTTTCTTGCAAGAATCTTGACTCTTGAAACTAACCGAAATATATTTCTTGCTTGAAACTAATCAAGATATGTCAATTTGGTTTTGAAGGGAGAAAGTTTATCAACAAAAGCCTTGCCAAAGAATAAGTTCTTCCCAATTATAAGTGCTGCAAATGCTAGAGCAGCTAATGCATCAACACAAGACGCGTAAGGATTGAACAAATTAGGCTATTAGTATTCTGATTTCTAGTCTGCTGCATCATCTGCAAAGATATTTAATATTTTCCATGTGCATTATGCAGTCTGCTGTGCAAAGATGGAGCACTTGATCGGAAAAAGGCTAAGGGAAAGATCTTGGTTTGCCTTCGAGGCATAAATGCTAGAGTTGACAAGGGTGAGCAAGCTGCTCTGGCTGGTGCTGTAGGGATGGTTCTTGCCAATGATAAAGATAGTGGAAATGAAATCCTCGCTGATCCTCATGTTCTTCCTGCTTCGCATATCAATTACACCAATGGGGTTGCCATCTTCAACTATATTAACTCCACCAAGTAAGATAAAATCTCACTCCCATATTTCTTGCATTAAACCTTATTATATAATCCTTAATTGCAACTAAATTTACAGGTCTCCTATTGCTTACATTACACATCCAACAACACAAATAGGCATAAAGCCAGCTCCCTTCATGGCAGCATTTTCATCGAAAGGACCGAACACCATTACTCCTGAGATCCTCAAGGTAATGTGTGAGATACTTAAACATTTTCTGAAAAAGCACCATTTTATATAATGTTGAAAAAAAAAAACAGTTTCAAAGTGTTATTTAGCTGTTACAACTAGAAAATGTGAAATTCACATTAAAGACAAATTTTAATAATCTCTAATCAAAATTTCAACATGCTACTCTTCTTAACAGTAGCTCAAATAGTAATATATGAAACGTACCTAATTAACGATTTCTCTTATGTTATATTTAGCCTGATATCACAGCACCAGGAGTGAGTATTATAGCTGCCTACACAGAAGCAGAAGGACCAACAAATGAAGATTTCGATAAGAGGCGAGTTCTATTCAACTCAGTATCAGGAACTTCAATGTCTTGTCCTCATGTTTCAGGCATTGCAGGCCTTCTTAAAACTCTGCATCCGGATTGGAGTCCTGCAGCAATTAAATCAGCAATTATGACAAGTGGTCAGTCTACTAATTAAACCTTTCAAATTATACAATTTCATGAAAAATAAGCACAATTACACACAAACTAACCATTTCAAAATGCTTCCTATTGCAGCAATTACAAATGATAATAACAAAGAAACAATTCTGAATGCATCATACTACAGGGCAACTCCATTTAGTTATGGAGCAGGACATATTAGACCAAACCAAGCAATGGATCCAGGATTGATTTATGACTTAACTGTTAATGATCACTTGAACTTTCTATGTGCTTTGGGGTATAACAAAACCCAAATTTTATCATTTTCACAGACTTCATACAATTGCCCCAATAAGCCCATTAGTCTTACCAATTTTAATTACCCTTCAATTACTATCCCTAAATTTACTGGGTCGATTACTGTAACTCGAACAGTAAAAAATGTTGGTGCTAGTTCAAGTTCTTATAAAGTACATATCAGAAAACCAAGTGGGTTTTCAATTTCTGTTGAGCCAAAGTTGTTGAAGTTCAAGAAAATTGGTGAAGAGAAGAGCTTCAATGTTACCCTGAAAGCTGAAAAATCCTATAAAATAAAGGACTATGTATTTGGAGAATTGGTTTGGTCAGATAGCAGCAAGCATTATGTGAGGAGTCCCATTGTGGTGAAGTGGTAAAAAAAAAACTATATATTGGATTTTAAGTTTTAACCATTCAATATTCCTGCTTAGAGGCTGCAATATAGCCTTGAGTTCTATGATTATTCTAAGGTATTGTTGGTGTTAATTACTTTGGTAACAATAATTAATGAAAGAAGGAAACATTAGCAACTAAATTAAATGATTATTTTTCAGACTTTTTTTTATTCTTCTTTTTCTTATTATGGCCTTTTCTTTTTTTAATTGGCAAGAGCTGCAGTTATCACTGTTTTTCTTTTTTTTTTGGCCCAAACAAGAGAAATTGCTTGTATTAAAAGGAGATAAAGCTCAAATCAGTACAGTACAATTCAGACATATGAGGGGAACTCAGCAAATTAAAATTGATGGACTTAGTGTCCAAATACAATATATCCATTAAAGGTTTTTGAAACTTGGGCTTAAAGTCCAATTCAGCAGCAAACACAGCCACAGGCACAGAGTCTGTGATACAGATGGCCCGAACCAAATTTGTGAAATAATGCATATGCCCCTGGCTTTCCTTTTCCCTTCCAAAAAGCTCTAGTTACTCCATCGCCACCGTTAGAGGCCAAGAACAGACTGAAAACACTATAGATAGAAGGGGATATGCAGCTGGATTAACCTGAAAACCTTGTATCTTTGAGTTCCAACACACACACCACCTGCAGTTGTCACTTATCTAATAAGTTTAAAAAAAATAATAATATTGTAGGAGGTGACAGTTTATACAAGTATGTTTTTTAACATAAAAAGAAAGGGTAACTAACATACAAGTTAACTTTTTTTATATTTAGAGGTAGATTTTAACATCGATTATATCCTATGATCCCATAAGAATATTAATTAAGTTTATTATACACTACACATATGTAAAGGAGCACAAGGAATTGTCACATGTTATTAAAGCTTTTATTCTAAGTGAATTAATGAACAAATTGAATAATAGTTCTTAGAAGACCTAAAGTCCTCAATTGTGTCACATGCACTTGTTGTCTCAATTTTATATAGCTCAAGAATATATATATACATACATATTTGGCTCAAATTTAAATTCAAGATTTTTTAAATTTTGAACACAATTTTAATATTACTAAATAAAAAACTGATTGATAATAATAGAAGAAAACATGGATTATGACTATATGTACCAAAAGTTATGGAAAGAGTTTGAGATATTACAATCCATTGAAAATTTACCAAGATTGGAAAAGAAAGTTTGATCTCCTTATACATAATTAAGGAACAAACTTTTCTTTCAAAAAAAAAAAAAAAAAAAAGAGAGAGAGAGAGAGAGAGAAAAAGCCCAATATTGTGATACTAAGAATGATGAGTACTTGAGGTGTTGTTTGTTGAGGCAATCAAAGGCTAATGAGATGCTGGGCTTAAACTGGGACAAAGATGATCCAAATGTAGCATTAGTCCGTTTTGAAATTCTACATAAGGATATGCCATGGCTTGCTCAGCTTCTTCCGTTCTCCATCTGCCATTAATACAAAATTATTTTATTCTAATAATACAATTTTATTTTTTGCATGTTAAATCAGGGTACTTTCATACCAATTTATATGTCTATCAAGATTGACATTTTTATTTTTTGTTAAAAGTAAAAAATTATTTGAATTTTTTTTAAAAAATAAAAAACAATGGAACCCACCTAAAATTCTGTACAAGATGGTGGAGGAAGAATGCTACTTCAACCTTAGCTAGTTCAGATCCTGGGCAGCATCTAGATCCTCCACCAAAAGGTGTAAATTTCTTGCATGTTTGATCTTGAGTCTGCATTATCAAGGGGTAAAAATTATTATTAGAACATGTTATAGAAATATAAATAATTTAAAAAATGGTAAAAAAAAGATAAATGTGTCTTTTTAAAAAAAATTCCAATATACGTTAGAATATGTAAACTTGTCCTTGAGATTTAAAAAATAAAAATGGGAATTAGATCAACACTTTTTTTTTTTTTTTTTTTTGTCTAATGTGTAATTTTTATGAACAAATTACAAAAAAAAAAAAAAAGAGAATTTAATGTTTATGATAATTATAAAGGATGGTGCATTTCAACTATCGATCAGAATTCATGAGAAGAAACTAATTAAAAGCAGTTAGGTTGTCCTAATCAAATAGGTCCACTCCAACATAAGCCTAAAAATAGTACAAAAACATTAAAAATTTTGAAAAAAAAAAAAAGAAATTAAAATATGATGGTCCATATATTTGTAGGACACCCAGCCCTATTAGATATTCTCAAGGTTGATGTAAATGTAATTATTAATTACCTCCCATCTCCAAGGATAAAACTGGAGGGCACTTGTATGCAGAGATGAGTCTAAATGTACTGCAGTAAAAACAGGCAGGACCTTCCAACCAGATGGAATTAAGTAACCTGAATAACATAAAGAGAGTTTTAAAAAAAAGAAAAGGTTATATTACAAATCAATTTTTAGACATAATATTAAATTTATTAATTTAATCTAAAAACATATGGATTATTTATTTCGAAATTAAAAAATAAAAAAAATACACTTTTATGTGTTGACTCAAATAATATAGTATTACTAATACGATAGGAAAATTAGATATATTTAATTATATTATAAATTTTATAATTTAGATATATTTAATTATATTATAAACTTGAATATGTAGCTAATTAAGTACTGCAACAAACAGTGATGAAAATATAAATTATATATATAATATAAATTCAAAAAGTGAGAGTATCATATTTGAGTTTCGCAAACTACAAAAAATTATTATCAATTTAATAAAAAATATTAAAGGGAGGGCTACTCTGTTGTCTAGTCTACAATATTATTTCAGCTAAATGAGCCTCCATAATATAAAAAATATATAAATAAATTCAAAAAGTGCATGCATGCATGATTAAGTGTAAAGCACATATTAATTAATATATGTTTAAAATGCTAATGACCTCTAAATTTGACATCTTTGAGAGCCTTTCGGTGCACAAATTTTACAATGTTTCCATATCTGAGTGCTTCATTGATGACCTACAAGCAAAAACATATAAATTAATTAATACTATATATATACAGCAAAAAAAAAAAAAAAAAGTATGAAAAATCATGCTCTGTATAATCATTGCAAATTAGCATGGCTGAAAATAAAAGGTATGACAGCTGAGAAGGAAAAAAAAAAAAGAAATTAATTAAAAAGAGAAGCCCACAAAATAAATAATAATGAAAAAGAGAAATTCTCTTACATTTTGAGTGAATTCCATCTTTTTATAATCTTCCCAGTTCAAATACTCATCTTTCCCTTTCATGCTTCTTATTTTTTGATGCTCCAGCTGTGTATAGCAATTAATTAAAAGATGTTAATTAATCATTGTAAATTTATACTCCATCCGGTTCTCAATAACTATCGTTTTAGAAAAATGCATTTAGATTAAAAAAGCAATAAATTATAAATAATTTTAAATTAAATAAACTAATATACTCTTAATTCGTCTTTCATCATAACTCTACTAATAATACTAAATCAATTAATATTAAGAGTAAATTTAGAAAAAAATCAATTAATGTTACATTGGGTTTGTAAAAAGACAATTATATTAAAGCAAAATTATTTTTCTAAAAAGACAGTTATTCAGAACATAAGGAAGTAGTTAATTATATTATTAATTAATTAGAAAGATCGACAAATTAATTAATTAGTATATATATATATATATTTCACTTTTTTTTTAGAACTCATTTCTTATAATTTCATGTGAGATCAGTTAACTGTGGGTGTAAAGTATACTATTTTTATATGTATCGGATGCACATGATAATTTCTCATAGGGGCAGATAGGTAATTAAGGTTATTGTTAATTAGATATTAATTACCTTGAGTTGGTCTAATGCTGTGGGGGAATGAGATAGAAAATGCACAAGCATGGCCATTAAGAGAGAGGTGGTTTCATATCCACCCAACAGAGAATCTAAAACAAAACTAACTTTTTCATCTTCAGATAAGGTATCAACACATAGAAGTATCTCAAGAAAATCACTACTCCTTTTTCTTGATCTACAATAACTTCCATCTTCATCATTTTTTCTTCTTCTTTCCTCTATAATTGCTTTGACAGTAGTTGATATCCTTCTTCTAGCCTGTAAAGATATATGTCAAGAAAAAGTTGATCACATGCCCTTCTTTTTGCATCAATAAAGGAAAAGAAACCTCTCTAGCTGCCCTATAATTATTGAATCCCACTGTTAATAAATATATTCTCTATTTTGTAGTAAATAAATAAATATAAAGCTAATTAATACCTACCCAATCCATATGTATAAAATAGAAATTCTTAGAAAAAATATTAATAATAAAAAATATACATTATGTAAAATTCTGATTTTCTACACTAGGAAGCATTTATATTCTATTTCCCATCCCATTATTAATTGATTCCATCGTTAATTGATGTGTTTTATTTTTATTAAATTAATTTATAAATAAATTATTAAACTGAGTCCATCTACGAATTTCTTTTCTATTTTATATCTACTGATTGCATATTAGTTAATTACAAATTTTTATATACTCTTTTACACAATGTAGAACACATCTTTTATAATTTCAGATGAATACTGTGTAAACATGAATTTAAAATATAATATTTTTATATGTTTATTGATAATTTTTTTTTAAAAAAATATATCTCTTACACTACAAAACATACATTTAACTGTTGGAAGCTTATTAGTCAATAATTCCTGTGAACATATATGGTTAATTAAGAGGAAAGAAAAAAAAAAAAAAATTTGAGCACCTGAACAGCTCTAGCATATGGAGTTCCAGGAATATAGAGTGGGAGAGAAATAAGTCCTCTCATAAAAGTGAGAAAATCTTCAAGAATTCTTCTAGTCTCTGGCTCCTCTGGTGTTAAGCCTAACACTTGCTTTACTATTACATTGAATGTGAACTGTGGCCGTAAAAAAAAAAAAAAAATAGAATAAGAAAAAAGTTTAAGAAACTTCACGAGGAGGATTTTGAATTTGTTAAAAAAAAAAAATTAATAAAAATAAAAATATACCTTTCTGGCTTCCTCACAGAACATGACTTGTTGTTTATCTTTCCAAGAGTTAAGTATTTGAATGGCAGTTCTTTCAATGTCATAAAGAAACTCAGGCTTTGATTTGGTAATGGTAACAAGAGACACAGCTACATTTCTAAGTCTTTTATGAGTGTCACCAACAGCCACAAGCATAGAGACATTGCCAAGAATCCCATGGATAGGCTTTGGATAACTACATTGAAATAACTTCCCTTCATTTTGAAGAATAAAGTAGTTCAGTTCTTGGTCACATGACACCACTGTTGGAGAGAAAAACAAATGGGATTTGAACACCTTCCCATACCTGAAAAATCCCAAAAACACATTTCCCACTTTCAATTATTGATCATATAAACTGCAATTAGAGTTATCTCGTTTGTAGTTTAACAGTCAAGTGCCTGTTTCTTAAAGGTCAAAAAATCATACTTGTACAACAAAAAATATATATATAACTACAATAAGAAAAGATGAATATTAGAATTTTCTTTAGAATTATAAGATTACGACTTCAAATTTCAGTTAGGACTTAATTTAAGAAAAATATAAATGAGAGATGGTGAATGGTATATATATTTTGTTACCTAGAACAATGGTCTTGAAGAAATGTTCCAATGGAATTAGAAGGGTGAGGCTTTAAAAAAGCAAGAGTTTCACCAAGAATTGGCCACCCAAATGAGCCTTTAGGAACATGCTTCAAGAACATAGGCAAGAAATGATTCAAGATGAGACTTAATAGAGCAACAACAAGACCAACAAAAACACCAATCCAAAACCCACCAGCCATTGACAAAAATTAAGAATTATAAGGTGGTAGTACTGGTTCTTTGGTATTGAATTCTCTCTATCTTGAGAGACTTATTACTTTGGCTAGACTTTTTAAGGAACAAAATTTGGCCTTGAATTTCTATATATAGAGAGGGCCAGGGGGAGAGGGTGGCAGAGAAAGAAAGAAAGAGAGGTTGCATGTTTATTTTCACACAAAAGCATAAGGAAAGAAAATAGGCTTTTTTTTTTTCACCATATAATTAATTACAGTAGGTAAAATTTCTTCATCACAGAGAAAGCTTAGGAAATGAAGTCCACCGTGCTAGTCTAGGACCTAGAACTTTACTACATGTACTAGAGAGGTGCAGAAGAGAGAGACCTAGCTATAGAGAAGAAAATTTAATAAAGGATCAAATTTTTTATTAATTAATCATTATAATATAGTATATGTTTCTTTTTTCTTTTTTGCCAAATAATATGTTTCTTTTTTCGTGTTGTTTATAATTTGTAATATTAATCATACCATTATGATGATGCAAGAGATTTATAATATGGTTTTCACCTAAAAAAAAAAATTATGATATGGTATTATATTCATAGTTTTGTGAAATTAGGTCTAATTAATTAGATTTCCAAATACATTCTAATTCTTTCCTTCACCCAAACAGTCAACAAAACTATTAAATGGAATAACTTCAATTCCTAGGACTTTAATAATCGGTTTGGTTCATACAACTACTTAATTAAGCTATAATATTAATAAATAATATTATATTTAATACATATGATACATATTAAATTTAATAATTTTAAAGATTTAGCTAACCTATGAAATCAGTCTTATTTAAAACATAATCTTTTAATGTCTTTAGCAAGTCATCACCAGTAAAATTATTAATCTCATGATCCATGAAATTTTAATCTCTAAAATAGCATTGATTTTTTACTTTATTTCTTAAAAAATGACCTTAATTTTTTTAATTTATTTTTCAATTGCCTAACTGATAATATAGATTAAAATAATTGTACCAAACAAGGTTTACTATAAACAATTATCTAACTAATCCTATGATTAACTAAGCCTAAAATTAAAATTAATTCTAAGAATTTGAATTTTTGAACCAGACTGGCTATAAATGTGCAACAATTTCAATCCCTACAATTTTAAATGTGTAACAATTATTTGATCTCTAATGTTTATATTGTATGCTAGGCTTAATAGCATTGAAAAGGTTTCAAGAGATTGAGAGATTTTATTACATTATAATTCAGTAGTCAAGTATTTGTCTTTTAATAAAAAAAAGTGAGTTACACTTGAGGCTTAACTCAAGTATCAAGAGTATTGCTCTTAAGAGTGAGAAGTTTTGGATTTAAGTCCCCTCCTCCGCACTAAATGATACTTGGAAGGCGCAATGGGCCGTGGGCTACACAATAAAGGGTAGCCATCATCTTACACTCGCCATAATGACTATCCTCTATTGTGTAGCTCACGGCCCATTGCTTCTTCCAAGTATTAAAAAAAATATAAAAAGAAAGTGAGTTCAAATAAGGAGATGGTCTATAAATAATGAGTGGAATGTAAAATAATTGGGCTTGTACTTATTGAATCTAATTATTATCAAAATGACTAGAACTAACTACTTGAATAGTTGACTATCATCCCTTATATACCCTTTATAGGCTTGTTTATTTACAGAAAATAATTTTTTGTTTTCCAACTTTTATTTTCTAAGAAAATTATATTTTCATTTTCCGTGAAAAATTTAGAAAACATGTTCGCTTCCTAAAAATAAAATTCATTTTTTCAATATTAAAAATCAAAAAATATATTTATATTATAATTTTTCTTTATAGTCATAGAGATAATGATTATAGACATGTTCATTTTTTTATTTGTATATTTTTTAATATATTATTATTTATTACAAATAATTTATTAATTACTTACTCTGTATTAGTTCTTTTTTTTTAAATACACATTAAATAGAAAAATTGAAGTATGTAATTATAATGTTTAGTTTAACAAGTCTTGAATTTCTATTATATAAAATTTTGTAATTATTTTTAGTGTATTACTTCTTTATGTGTAAATTATTTTAAACTAAAAGGCAAAAAATTAAAAAATATATTCATTTAAACAAATGATCATTTCACTAAAATAGTTAAGAAAAAAAAAAAGAAAAAGTCAATCACTAGTCAAATTGTATGTAAAAATGCCCAACTTAGCAAATTAAAAAAAAAAAAAATGCTCACTAGAAATAGACAATGTTCAAGGCTAAATAAAAATAAATAATTAAAAAAAAAGTGAAATGGAAGAATAAAAAAGTGAAAAAAAAAAACGATGAATAAAATATCAAGGCTAGCTAGGATTTAAACTCATGCCAATTGCAATTTTAAATAAGAATATTGTGTTATCCATTTGGAAAATTTGCTATTGATTATAAAAGAAATCAATAGAAAACAATTTAAACTTATTTTCCAAAAGTTAATTAGCTATATTTTGAAAAAATGGAAATTCCAGTTTTTTCCAAAAATTTTCTAGAAAAATTATTTCAATTTTTTGTAAGTAAACACACCTTATATATTTTGCTCCCAATCAATATGCAATGTTATTATTTAAATAAAAAATCTTGATTGAAATTGAAATTACTTTCTCTTTCTTTGACTGGTTGGTTTCTTTGGATTTTGCTTTATTTTTTTTGGGTGGCTGTCAGTAGCTACAGCTGTCGGTAGCACACACCAGTTCCTTCGTTTTCTTTGTATATATGTGAATATTTGCACCTTTTGGTGTTTTGAGTGCCACCATCACTGGTTGGTTTTAATTTGTTTAGTCTTTTGGTATCGCTTGCTCACGGGGGTCATTTTGGTGGTGCAAATTTGCAGCTTTGGTCATGGCCAGTGGTGCCTAGTTCCTTTACCTGCTACAGATCATGGCACTTGTTGCCATTTAGGGAGGGATGGGCTGTAGATTTGGCATTGGTTCCTTTCCTCTGCTCTATACATGTTTCTTAGTTGTCTCTCTAACACTTGAGCTATGGTTGTTGTGCTATGGTCCAGATCTTGCTTCTTGCATTGCTAGTGGTGATCGTTTGGCCAACGTTGTGCCTCTGTACTTTGTTCGTTGTTAGCGGCACCAGGCGATGGGATATTGGGCTTCAGATGTGGGCTTCTCGGGCTTTTAGTCCTTGGTGTTGTGCTTTTCGAAACGTAATCAGGTGGGCAAACATCTTGTTTGTCAGTCTGACTCTTTGGTGATTATCAATAGTATTTATGGTCATGTGAAAAGAGATCCCGTGAGAGTGTTAAACACTAGTCTTTATCCTGTGTTTACTTGAGTATCTTGTCTTGTCATAATGGATCTGTACTATCCTTGATATTAATGATATTTACTTATCATTTTCGTTGAAAAAAAAAATCTTGATTTAAATATTCTATTTAGAATTTAACCTTTGTATGAGAAATGGGGGAATAGTGAAGGGCTAAGTATTGCTACGTACTAGGTGTTGAGTAGAGATGAGAAAGGGAGATGACGAAAAATTGATACAAAACCAAGCAGCTGGGCCCACATTTTTTTGTCACTTGATTTTGAAGAGGAGAAATCATTAGGTAGGACAGGAGCATGCTCCTCCTACTCACATAAAAGTGAACCCACATGGGTGTGTGTAATACCCCAAATTCATGTATTCATGGTTTGATCTTTTATATGAGTTTGCTAGATGTGTGTTTAGTATTTTTATGAGCTATGAGTGATATGATTAGTGTTTGATGATGGTTATATAGTGATATTATTGATACGAGACTATTGGGGTAAGTTATAAGTTGAATTATAAGAATTGGAGGAGAATTCTTGGATGTGGGGCTGCAGGACGTAATTTACGCCCGTAATGAGGGTTTCACGACCGCGACATAAGGATAGAGACTGCAACCTTGGACGTAAAGCCGGCCGCGAACCTCTCTACTTGATTTGGATACCAAAATGAACAATCACGTGAATAGTAGAGCATAGCGACCGCGAGGCTTATGTAGCGACCGCAATTGAGGAATCGTGACCGCGACATGCCTGTCGCGACCGCTACTTCCATCGAGGGCATAATCTGGAAATCGGCTTTAAATAGAGAATTAAGAGCCCATTTCATTTTCACTCAAAATTTCAGAGCTCCAAACTCTTTTTCTCTCAAAGAATCACTCACCCACTCATATTAAATGCTTAGAGACTTCATTAATTACTTCATCTAAGGGATCTAGGGTTGCATTGTCCATTCCTTCTTCTATTTCTTGAAGCATCTATTGAAGAGGTGAGTTAGGATTTTGATTTCTTTTGAGTTTCTTCTTTTCCATTGTTATATTTCATGCTTGGGAAGGGAATAGAGTTAGAAATTATGAATCTATCATGAGTATGATGATTTTAAAAGCATGGGCTATGTGTTTTGATAAATTATATGTGTTATGTGAATAGTTCCTCTTAGAAGTCCTATTGGAGATTATGAGGATCATGAGGATTTGATGTGATTGAGGACTTCCATTGAGTATAGAGCATTCTTTTTAGTTTAAGGTGAGTAGAAAATATACTACTATTCTTGTATTTGAATTCCTAAAGCATAATGCCTAATTTCTTTTACAAACTACCATGAGTATAAGTATATGAGAAATTGTTTGTTGAACCATAATTGTTCATTAAGCTTTATGAGTTTTAATTAGCCATTTGCTAATTATTATTTTTCATGAGAACCATATATTGTTATATGTCTATGAGCATGAGACTATTCTAAATATATGAGCTATTTGTCCATGAGAACCTAAATTATTCTATTTATATGTGATAATCTTAATGGTATAGAAATCCCATACTAATGTGGGTAAATCATTAAACTTTGTGCACATTGTAACCCAATGGATAGGGTATAATATCCTACCCCTATCTAGGAAGGGTAAATTATCTTAGACATGAAATCTGATCCATTTCATGTATTACGAGCAAGAGTATGTTATTAAACCTATACTCTTATTACGAGCAAGAGTATGCTAATCCAGCCTCTACTCTTATTTACGAGGTGAGCATGCTAATAAAGTGCCAATACTCTAAATATTACGAGCTTGATTTCTATATCCATCTATTATGAGTTATGACTTCTTTCATGAGCTATGTACATGATTATTCTTATATATCACGAGTTATTGATTAATACGAGTGTATGAGCCTCATTTGCTATATTGTAAATTATTTGATAAGTATGAGCCCTACCATCCTCGTGAGCTAGCCTTGAGTGACCTAGCCTCACAAGTATGTTAGTATATTCTTTACTCATTGCTTTATCTCATTAGTGATTCCATTTTTCAGGAGATTAGAAGTTCATCAGCTCGGTTCTTCATGCATTTTTCTCCCTAAAGAACCATCTTGATAAATGTAATTTTTTCATTATTTTGTATGTAATTGAGATACTTTAGTGCTCCATGTGTGTAAGAGAGAGAGCTATTCTTTTGGCCTTTATGATAATTATGGATGATTTTTATATATTGCCTTATGAGAATTATAAATTTATGAGATTACAAGTAAGTATATGTATGAGTATGTGATATGATGAGATAGATGTACATGTGTATATGCATGAGTTCAGGTTCTGATCTTGGGATGAGTATAAGTTGTTCTTGATGATAGGTAATTTATGCGATGGGAAGGGTTCTACGGGTTTTCGGTGGCCTTATGCCTACCCATGCCCTAGGACCGTCACAGTTGCGAAGTTGGGCTGTGACAGTGTGTCTTCATTCCAATCACACATAGATTCACTTTTATGTGAGTAGGAAGAGCATGCTCTTGTCCTACCTAATAATTTCTCTTTGAAGAGAAGCTAGGGTGATTGATTATTAATTTTATTCCATTTGCCCTTTTTAATTTAATTTTCTCCAATTTATAAGTTATAGGTTAGCTAGGGATGACAATGGGTAGGGTATGGGTAGGTAGTATAATACCCTTACCTATACCTAAAAGAGTGCATATATATTCATACCGTATTCATATTCATTTGGGTAATAAATTTCAAACTCATTCACATACTCATAAGGTTTCGGGTAACTCTCAGGTAATCTATTATCTGAATAATTATTAAATTATTTTTAAATATTTGTGTAAATTTAAACATAAGTATATAGTTATTATAAATCAATACATATTATATTCAAAGAGATCATATATTAAAAAATTGAAATAAAAAATACTAAAAAAATTGAATAATTTAAAAGTTGTCCAACTTTTCAAATGCAACATATTAGACATATCATAATTAATAAGTTCAATTATATAACTTTTAACATTATTCATCTAATTTAAAGGAAAAATATTCAAAATAGTGGAATATGTAAAAATATGTTTAATTTTCTATAACTAAATACTTCTTTAACATTTTTTTATTAAAACCAAATCTTAGAAATCAAAAAATATAAAATTATTCTCTAAATTTTTTTTTATAAGTTTACTAACCTTGATCGATCAGAAAACCAATAAAATTATCTTAAATTACATCTTCTTCGTCTAAAAGTTGCAAGAGATTCTTTTACTCTCAAATAATGAAATTTAGTATGTTTCGCACAAATAAACGTTGTTATTTTTCTTATTCCTATAATTCTTATTTATTTATATATTTATACTTATTTTAAAACCTCTAATGGTCCAGAATATCATAAGTTAGTCTAGTTAATTTTAACCCAAATACTATTTATGTTGATTTGTGTATTGTGTGTGTCTATATATAGTGCATGGGTATGAGTGAGTTCGAGTATGAGTAAATCCGATAGTTCAGGAAGGGTATGGGTACGGATATGTGTAGGGTACTACATTATTCGTACCCTACCCAAATCCAATGCTATTTTTTTTTAGATATGGGTTTACCCATATTCATTACACAATCAACTCGAGTATTACACATTTTAACTGGATAGGGTTCGGGTGGATACCCATAAGTAGGGTACAAATTATCATCCCTAAGATTAGCTTTCTTTTGGGTATAAATAAAATTAGGTTAAAATTGTAAATTTCATCTAAAAGAAATCAGTAATTTTATTTTCACTCCACTTTCTCTCCCCTTAATTTCACCCATTCCAAAACAAGAAAAGGAAAATATCAAATAGCCACCTCAATTTTCTCTACCCTGTGGTGAATATTTGATCATAGGACCAGCCGCCCCGTAATGAATATCATTGCTTCGAAACAAAACAATTAGTAACTTGATATTTTTTTATGCACTTTGATGGTATTGGCGTCAACTTTTTATGCATCTCTTTTTTTTTTTTTTTTTTAGTAACTTTTTATGTATCTCTTAGATATTAGCAAAACTAGATCATCCATGTTAAGATTAAAAAATTCTAAAAGAATAAAGTATTTTTTTTTTTATGATGTGTCTTACAATTAAAACTCAAGTCAATAAAATAGAAAAAAAAATATAATATGGACGAGAATTGGATAAAATTAAGCTTCTAAAAAAATAAATAAATAAATAAATAAAAGAGAGAATTGTTTAGAGAGTAAAGAGAACTAGAGAAGTAATGTGCTGTCTTGGTAGTTGTAGTGTGTATAAAATGAGGTGGGGGTATTTATTTATAGGAGCCAAAAGGGCAAAAGAGTCAAAAAGCGTACTTGGAAGACAAGGCATACATATATGGCCGTTTATGAATGTGTTCTTGCACAAACAACTTGAGATGCTTAATACAATTAATCAATTGACTTTGTATGCCTTAGACTCTAAATTCCTAAGTCAAGTTGAAGTTGTATCATAACAGTTTTTCAATATGCATGCAACTTACTAAAGCAATTTTTTTTCAACATGCAACACTATAATCCAGTTCTCTGACTAATGCAATCAGTAATAGCACTGAGTTTTGCTTAAAACTCATTTCATTTGATAATTTATATATATGGATTTCTTCTTAATGAGGGTACGTATGCATATGAAACACCATCAAAATATTTTACTCCTATTATTACTCACTATTTTGCTCGTCATTCCCATTCAATTGGTGGATAGAATTATGGATAAGGCTCCAAAGGATAATAGGTGAACTAGATTCACCACGTCAGATTATAAACTGTTCAATTATGATCTTTCATGTTAAACAATAATTATCACATAAGGTGAATATAAGAATTAACTACCTGAATCATCTCATGTTGATCAATCATAAAGGCCACCGTCCTTTAAATCCATATCCTTGTCTATTGATCCATCTATCCCTATTTAAAATTTCTAAATTCCAATAAATTTGTTAGGATTATGAGTTAAAATCCTAATGAAATTTGGAAGGAGACTTTTTTTTATTTTGTGTGAGAAATATTTATCAATTGAGTGAATGAATATTTTTTTTTGTAAAGTAGAATTCTTATTTTAATGTTATTTCTAATCGAGTAAAGATTCTTATTGAGTTAAGAGTGATAATGGGTAAAATTATAAATAAAAGTATTATATGAGAGATTATTTGGTTTTGACTCAATGTTGTGATAGAGTTGAAGTAGCAATGATTGTTATGTGGTGTGATACAAAGTGCATAGGTAAAGTGCCTTTGTGATGAGTGATCCGTTCAAAAATTATAATATATTAATTTAGTGAATTATCATTTCAAAAGATCGTAGATGTATGTCTATTTAAAAACTAAACCACATAAAATTATATGTTTTTTATTATTATTATTTTTTTTTTATTTTTATCGTTACGCTTATAACTATGATTTTCCTAACAAAACCTCAATCCAATTTAGCATATATATAAATGTACAAGTCTAACATAGTCGTGTGTTTTCTTTTTTTAATTCGAAGTGCAAATGACTATCTCACTATAGATTTGGATAACCTTGCTTTTCACTCCGAGTATCACGGTCCGAAAAAAGTAACAACAGGTAATGGCTCCCCAATTTTAATTTCCAATATTGGTTTCTCTATTGACGAAATTGACAACAATTCTTTAAAACTTGAAAATACATTGCACGTTCCTGCTACTTCTCAAAATTTATTACATGTTAAGTTCATTCACTAAAATTTATGAGGAGGTCATCGTCATATATTTTTATAAATATTTTAATAGTTATATTTATTGTAATTTTTTTTATTAGTAAATTTATTTTTTTTTTGTCTTTCCGCATCATGATATTATTGTGAGTAAATTTCAATATTTTGATTTTATTCGGATTAATAATTTCAATTTTACTCCATACCAATTGAATGTTCAAACAAAAATATTATTTGAAAGTTGCTCCATGAAGACAGAACTATATTCAAAATATTTATTAGTTTGACATGAAAGATTTCAAGTTCAAACTATAAACTCGAAGTCAAATTTTCTTAAAGTAGAGGAGTATTATGACGTGGTGGTCCTCATATATTTTGTAATTATTTTAATAATTATAATTATTGTAATTTCCTAATTAGATTAAGTTTACTTTTCTTTTTTTAAGTAATTTTAGAATATTTAAGATTTATATTTAGTAATTTTATTAGTTCTTAATTAGGGTTTGATACATTATAAATAGGCCTACTACATAATAGTTTAGGGATATTTCATTATTAATAAAATTTTAGTATTTTTTTTCCTGTTGGACTCTAGAAATTATTTTTCCTTTTGGACTTAACGAAGTTTAAGGTATAGACGTGATCTAACCTTATTTACCCTCGTTTTCTCGCTGCGTCAGGATCACCATCAAAATAATTTCAGAATATATGATGCGGTAGTCCTAATTTATTTTTATAATTATTTTAATGATTATAATTATTGTAATTTCCTAATTAGTTTAGATTTATTTTTCTTATCTTTCGAGTAAAACTAGAATATATAGGATTCCTATTTAGTAATTTTATTAGTTCTCAATTAGGGTTTGATGCCTTATAAATAAGCCTACTATATAATAGTTTAGGATATCTCATTATTAATAAAGTTTCAATCTTTTTTTTTTTTTTAAATTTATGATAGACTTTTGAAATTATTTTTCTAGTGGACTCAAGGATGTTTAAGGCGTAGACGTGTTCTAGTCTTATTATCTCCCACTTCCTCGTTGCATCAGGTGGTATCAGAGTAGGCTAATTGCTTGTCTCCTCAATGACAATCTACAAAGTACGAAGCAAGCTCCTTGTAGACGGTGATCGCGAAGGGCAAACTCTTTCGATAGTAAATTTTCGAGATTCGAAATATGGAAGAATAGCATTCGAGACGATGTAGCTCGCAGTCGATGTGTTCTTAGTTTAGAAAATAATTCTTATTTTCGGATCATAAATATGGTAGATCTTGCACTTGAAATAATATAGCTCACAGTCAATCTATTCATAGAGACGTTCTTAATTTTAGAAATATTTCTTATTTTGATGGTGATTTTTATGAAAAAAAATTTGTTAAGTGATTATTTGATTTGGAAGTATATTTTGATTATCATGATATTCGTGAGAAGGAAAAAATTAGACTTGCCTCTTGAAATTTAATAGATGATGCATTAGAATGATGGGTTGATTATCAAAAAGTTTATAGTAAAATTCATTCATGGTCAAGGATGAAAGAATTATTGGTCGACGAATTTTATCATAGTTGTTATGTGTGTTGGCAATAGGGAGCCCACTTCATAAGGAGATCTTCTTGATGGGCAGTAATGGGTCAGGAAAACCCATTACATCTATTAGACTAGGAAAACCTAATAAAATTCTCAATGGCAATGTCGCAATGTCACAATGACACGAACTCAAGGAAAATCACAATGACTACCTAATGAATTGGGATAATCTCAAAGATCGATGTTGCAAGCATGCATGGATACATCAATATAAATCAGGTACGCATTTTGTTTTCCTTATAGTGTGTGTGAGTGGGGAAGAAAATTAAGCTGCAGTTAAACTTTACTTTCTCTTACTTTGAAAACCAAAATAAGCCAAAGTGGAGGCAAATTATGAACACTAGATTTTCAACCCCATCAGCCCAATGAAGAAGGCAATATCCTCTTCAATCAAGAGAAGAATTTACAAAATCTTAAGGTTTGAGGGAGATGTTAATGTGGGGTAAAATCAATCAAGTCTCAATTAGGCCGAAGGAAGGGTAATCTAACTGATAAACTGCTCAGCCGAGGCACTAGCTCGTTCTCATGACCCGTCTTCATCTTTGTCAACAAAGCACGTCTTCATCATTATCAACAAAGCACGTCTTCATCAACAAATCACGTCCTCGTCAACGAAGCTCATCCTCATCATCGAAGCTTGCCTTCGTCATCAAAGTTCATCTTCGTTATTGAGGTTTGTCCTCATCGTCGAGGTTCGTTCTCGTCATCGAAGGCCGACCTCATCGTCGAAGGCTATCCTCGCAAAACTTAAGCAACAAGTAATTGAGTAAACTGAAAGTAAACTATTGTAAGAGCCGTCATAATAGTCAGAACATGTCAGGGCTAAGCATGTTCATAGGAGGTGTCTGCTCAAGGTAGTGCCTGCCTATGGATGTGTTCAAGGGGGTTGTTACCTTGTAACAATAGTTAAATGCATGCATGGTGTCAAGAGACTAACACACGAAAGGTAGCTTGTCCCATTATGTCAGGATATCTTGTCCACCGCCTAAGCTAAAACAGTATAAAAAGGAAGAGGCATTTAAGAGGAAAGTATCCCTAGCTGGATGGCTGGCCCGAGCCCGATATGGAAAAGAGATTATAGAAAAAGAAGCAAAAATAAATAAGTAAAAAAGAGAACCCAAAAAGATAGTGAAAACTTGCAAAAATCTTGAGACTTTTGTGAATAACTTCTTGAGACTTAAAAGGTAAAATCAATCAATGAAAGTCATTAAGGGCTAAAAAGTCCAATAACTAAGGATTCCCAATGCTCTCGGATCCCTTTTTGATTTGAGATGCTCAAGGGATAGGTTGTGATTTGAGGACTTTTGTTAGTTCTTTTCCTTTACATATATATAATCATTATGCATCATTTTCAGTTTAGTTGATTTATTTAATTTATTTAAATGCTTAGATGTTCTTAATGAGATTTTATTTACAAGCGTCATGATGATCAAGACTAGTTCTTGAATCATGCTCAAATTACTAATTTAAGTTGTCATTTAGATCAATTATGCATTAAGTTCTAATATAAGTTTATCTTAATTTGTGTTTTAATAACTAGATTATTACAAGGTTCTAGTTACCATGACAAGTTCTTGGTAAATCAGATCCTTATTTTGTTGTTCTCAATATTTTTAGTTTGTTCTTTTGTTATTAACGTGAATTATATCATTATAATTATCAATTATTAAAAGAATCGTGGAAGAGTTCAATGTAGAGAGACGAAGCGAGTTCAATCTAACGAGGCGAGCAGACGTGCTCGATGTTGTGAGGTGAGGAGTCTGGTGCAAAAAAGTGAGCTGACGAGCTCGGGTAGATAGGCAGCTAGATAACTAAATATGTAGTCTTCCACCTTGTCCCTAACAAAAAAAAAAAAAAAAAAAAAGAATTAATTTCCTTTCCCCTTTAGTAATTACTGTATTATGTAAAGTTCTTTTAATTTTTGTATTGTATGTAATGGACTGAATCCTTATCATGTGATATAATTGTCATTAATAAAAACTCATAAAGTTCAAACCATCTTAAATTAAACTTAATCAGTAAGTGAAAGTCAACTTCATAGCTGAGCAAGTTTGAGTGCCAAACACCTTCCCAAGCACGTACTTAACTTCATTTCCTAGATCTCTAAACTAAGGTAGTTAGATAAAAAGCAAGGAATCCTAGTCACTTTATTTTTCTAGTTTTTAAAAATTAGGTGGCGACTCCATTTTCTGTTTGGGTTTCGACCCAATTCGTCTTCCTCTAACTCTAAGTTGGAAAGCAATACAAAGTTCATCCACTTGGGGCCAGAAAACTAGTCATGACACTCCTTTAGAAGAGTGATAAGTCAAATTTAATAACAAAATAAACAAATAATAAATAATAAAAATTACAAAGCAAAATATAAAAATAAACTGAAAAATAAAAAATACATAACAAATATTAAATTGAAAAAAGAAAAAAATAGAAAAAAATAAACAAGATAAAAAAAAATCAAAATTTGAGATTTTTTTTTAAGAACAAAGCATTAAAATTCCATTAATCATATAATTTCCAATCACAATCTTGGAACATTGATGTTGTAGAACACAATGGACACCAAACAAGAAAAATTACAATGCAAACAATAAAAATTGAGCCCAGCCTCTTATCAATCCACATCTTTAACCTCCCTTCACCACCATCACTGCCACCATCCACCACCACCACCTCTGCTCTTATCATACTTGTATTTTAATGGCTCCTCGCTGGATAAAAGAAAATCAAGAATAAAACACATATCAAAGAAAGAGATGGACTCACATGGATCTGTAGTGGAAGGCATGACTAGAGCAGTGAGGGATCTATCAATGATGGTTTGTGACTATCTCACGGGATGACCTACGTTGGAGTAGACGACGATGTGCGATGGCCAAGGCTCGACGATGATGTGGAGTTGTTGCCCAGATTTCAACCAACCTTGGGCTTGCGATCGGTAATAGTGGTGTGCACGATCTGATCATGTGGAGCAGTAACGACAGTGGTTGAATGAAGCCAAGATCAGAGCCGGTGATGGCTAAAGTTTAGTAGGTGAGAGAAAGAAACGAGGAAGAAGAAAGAAAAATAAAGAAATAAAGAAAAAATGATTTAAAATGAGATTAAATTAATATTAATTTTTTTTTATTTTAGTTTGACTTCGTGTAATTCATGCACAAAACTCAACTATGATTTGGATCTACTTGAACTTAAAATGAAATTATTGTGTTAAATTGTAATACCCCGAATATTCATGTATGGACTTCTTATTAAGTATATGAAAGATGTTCAGATGTTATATCATGTTTATTGATGGATTTAATTGATTATAAGTGAAAAATTAGAATTAGAGGTTTGTAATTCTTTAAGTGGAGCTGCAGAACCAGAATAGCGCCCGCAACACTAGTGTCGCGACCTCGACATTGATTTCGTGTTCAACATAGCGACCGCAACACAGACCGCGAACCTCTTTGCCTGAAATTGCTATATCAAATGAACAGTCACGTGAACAGTAATGTGTAGTGACCGCAATGCTCATGTTGCGACCGCGATAAGTGAATCGCGAGCGCAACTGGCATATTGCGACCACAACTTACCTTGGGATCAGAATCGAGGAAACTGCTTTAAAAAGAAAATTAAAGCCCCAAACTTCATTTCATGAGCCATCAGAGTTTCTAAACTCATTTTCTCACAAAGAACATCCACCCACTCACATTAAATGCCTAGAAACTTCATTGATTGCTTCAACTAAAGGATCAAGGGTTGCATTTGTCCATTCCTTCTTCCATTTCTTGAAGCATTTGTTGAAGAGGTGAGTTAGAATTTTAGTTTTCTTTTATGATTCTTCTTCCTCCTTGTTATAATTCATGCTTGGGGAGGGTATATGTCTAGAAACTATGAGTCTAACATATGTATAGTGATTCTAAGGGTATTAATTGATATATTATCCATTATGTATGTTTATATGTTAATAGCTCAACCTAGAAGAAATCATGAGGACCATGATGGTTATGATGAATTGATGTGATTGTGGATCTTCTATAGAGAGTTATAGCATTCTTTTTTGCTAAGGTGAGTATTTAATATACTATTATACTTATACCTAAATTACATGAAACTCTATCAAGCTTATGTTATGCTTATTATTCAATTACCAAATGAACACCAAACGATTATGAGCTACCATGAACAATATTTCTATAATAATTAAACTATATAAATGAAACCTCACCATCTTTTTATTCTTTATGATATATGTATATGAACCTTATAATATATGACTGAAACCTAGCCATCTTGTTATTCTTTATGATATATGTATATGAACCTTGTAATAAAAATCTCCCAAACTGATGTGGGGTAAATATCAGACTTTGTGCACATTGTACTTACGGATAAGGTATAATATCCGAACCCTAACTAGGAAAGGTAATGATTCTAGTCATGGAGTCTGATCCACTTCATGTAGCAAGTCCGTAGGGGACTACTGCTTAGAGTATGTTTGTAAGGAAGCCTCTACTCATTTCATTCAAAACATACATGTAAGGAGGTTTTTGCTTAAACATGAAGCATGCTTATAAGGAAGCCTCTGCTTGATTTCTATATAAATATGTATCTATGACCACCAAACCAAATTGATACCCATTTTATATGATTCAATATGTTTATGCACCATGAAACTAAACCTTGAATTATTCTTATGACATGATAAACCCAAGTTTGAAAGGTATGGTAGTGTATTCTTTACTCACTGCTTTATCTCATTAGTGATTCCATTTTTCCAGGAGAATAGAAGTTCATCAGTTCGGTTCTTCAGGCATCCTTCCTCCTAGAGAACAAAATTGATTAATGTAATTTCTCCTTTGATTATTTTATATTGAAATTATTCTAGAAGCTTCATGTGTGTGTAAGGGAGATATATTCTTTTGGCCTTAGAGGCAATATTGAATGACTAGTTATATGTATTAACTTATGATATGAGATGATATGAGCAAGGTATTATGCTGCTATGAGAATGCATATATGTGTATGAATATGTATGTTCCGATTGAGATTTGGGTATGAGCTATATGTTTTAGTTGCAATGATGCCGCATAGAATGTATCGTTTATGGGTTATACGAGTGGTTAGTGGTCTTATTTCTACTCATACCCTATGATCGTCGCATCTCCTAATTTGGGGTGTGACATAAATTGATCCAAAAGATCATTTTAGACCCAATTAAACATCAATAATAAGTTCAGAGCTAAATTCAACATTTATCCTAATTAGTAATTCAAACTCATTAGTATAAATTAGCCACAATGTCTAGACATGCAATTGCATTAATTGACACAAATATTTCTTCCTTGTATAAATGAAATGAGTTATAGATAAGAAATTATTTAAAAGGATATATATGTGACTCATATTTAATTAATTAAATATTTTTATAAATAAATATATAATTAATTTTGACAATTATATTTAAAATTTTTTTAAGAAGTGTGTATAAATTTAAATTTCAAATAAATTATATATTTAAAGAAAAATTATATATAAATGCTAAATATTTTATTATAGCCGAATTCGATTGTGTGAACTTATCCTTAAGTGAAAATTAAAATGATTAATTATAATAAATATATTATAAAAAACAATATTCTTTATTACAAATAATCATATAAAAATTATGTTGCATACATATAAATAGTTGTATGTAGTGCATTAATTTATTAGAAATGATTTTGATAGAATGGATGAATCATTTCATTTTAAAATATTTTCATTTTAAAATATTTGCAATCCAATACATTATGCATTCATACACTTTCATGATAAAACACATCCAATAGCAATTATAATAATGTATAAATCTTTTTTCATTTTGATAGTTAAGAGTATTCTTGAATAGTTTATATATCAATTGAAATTAAGATTTTGCAAATCAAACATAATCTTTTTCTTTTTCTTTTTTTTTGAATTTTAGATTGCACCTCACACTCAATCTATGTATTTAAAAATTATTTTTTGTGCATTGATTTTAAAAATTGAATCCTAATTAATAAGGAGAGGAAAAAAATATTTTACCAACCACTAACCTCTAAAATTTATAAAAATCTTTTTGAGCGTTTTATTGAGACTATTTAATTTACACTTCTTATGTTTTCATATTTTTATTTTTTAACTATTTCAATCCTGTAATTTTTCTCACTCTTTCAAATTTTATTGTGTTAATAATACATTTATAATTTATAACTGTTCAATAATTATTTAATAGTAAAAAATTAATTACTTAAGAAAAAATCACAATCAGTTATAGCTTGAATAATCCTTTTAATAATTTTACAATTATTCAAAAATTTGATTACTAACTAAGAAACATTCTAATAATAAGCAATGTGATTAATTTGAATTAAGTGAATTTTCAATCCTAATTATATAATTAATTTTCTATACTGCTTAAAAATAACATAATTTATTTCTAATTTTAAATTTATATTGGGCAATCGTTTGAATTGCAGAACTGTTAACCTCATATAGCTAACTCTAAATATTTTATATATCTCCTAATAATATAACTCTGAAATGCTAATTAGATAAATTGAAAACAAAAAATCCATATGCATTAATTCAACTTATTCTTGCACATTGAGATATAATTTAGCGGTAAG
Source organism: Vernicia montana (assembly GCA_949750685.1). Classification (NCBI taxonomy): domain Eukaryota; kingdom Viridiplantae; phylum Streptophyta; class Magnoliopsida; order Malpighiales; family Euphorbiaceae; genus Vernicia; species Vernicia montana. Next base: position 17,097 of record CATKHJ010006123.1, on the reverse strand, counting down.
TGCATTTTTTCCTAGACAAAAGACCTAGGATCGATTCTTCCCTCCTCAATGTTAAAAAAAAAAAAAAAAAAAAATTCAACTTATTCTTATGTCATTTTGACAATATTAATTAGATAGCTCTTATTCCTTGATATGCTACTTAATAATATAACTTAACCCCCAATTTTCAACCTTAATTTAGATAAATCAGAAACAAGGAATTCACAAGCACACAACTCAAATTCTTCTTATATTAATTTGACAACAATAATTATATAACACTAAATATATATTTGATTTATCACATAATATCATAATTAAACACTAATCTTCAATTCTGATTAGATGAATCAGAATCACATGACAACCCTGATGAGATAATCCTAATCCATCTTATATTGGATAACATATGATGAAGGACAAAACCAACCAATAAGATAATGGGCTCAAAGGCAACCAAGGTCCATTTTGACTAAGCTTCTCATCTACTACAGAAGAGCTCAGGCCTAAGAGAAGGCCCATTAAGGGCAAGCCTAAGGGATCAATTCCTTAACCTTTGAGAAAGACGAAGCCACTTCTTTGCCCTTCCCAGACTGCTTCGCTCTTCCTCTAATAATAAGAAGCATGTCCAACAAGTTTCTCAACTATAATTGATATCATGAGGTACAAACGTCAGCCTGTCAGTGTCAGATAAAGATGGTCTTCAGGCGACGTGCCTTTGCTCCCTAACACCACCAACCGCCTGCTACATGACAAGGGATAGGTTGACAGGTCCCTAGACCATGCTCCCCAGACTATGCTCCCTAAGACTTATGCACCAACTGCACTAATCAGGAGACATTCTCTCTCCTCAAATACCACTGTCATTTGTACCTAACACACAAAGGCATACAAAAAGGAAGAACCAACACTTGATTGAGGTAGATTGAACTCTGCATCTCTCTCATCTCATTTCTCTTACTAAAAAGCTCTCGAGCTATCTTGCCTGAGAAGAGAAATCTCCTTCTCCGACAACCACAAGCGAAATCCTCTTTCTAACTTGAGTGTCGGAGGCCTTTTTCCAGGCACAAGGTCTGGCCCTCCTGACCATATTTTTATCTTTGCAGACTCCATATATCCAGGCCCAACAACAGGGATCTAGCCTAAATTATACTGTTTGATCTAACTCCGATCAAAATGACGCCGTCTGTGGGAATCATTGGCTGATCTCTTTTCAAAACTAATATTCTCTTCTTTATTTGAGGATAGCAACACTTTCTTTCCTTTCTTGGACAAAAAGGCTAAAACACCCTATAGTCTGCAAAAGAATACTTCCTACCAAGAAAGATGACTTGTTCTCATGAAAGTAAATCCCCAAGCCATACACACTCCTAATAATCATTCCCTCCACCTGCAAACACTCAAACTCCTCCAGCCATGGACCTAAATGGCTCCATACAATTCCTAAGTACACTAATCTCTCAACATACCTCTGTAGGTCCAAGCAATGCTCCTCTTAGTACCTCAAACCCTGATCTAACCCCCACACTATAACTCATAAACACTCTTGCCTCTGCCATCCAAGATGCTCAACAACAGCAACAAACACCATTAGGTCAAACCGTAAATGTCATCCCTAAAACAACCCCCCAAAAGGGATACAACAAGGCGACTGACTTTTGAAAATCGGTTTAGAAGAGATCCTAAGATGGTGGAAGACCATTTGATGGCTAGGGATGGAGGAGGAAGGGTGAGGTCAGAAGTAGTACAAGCAGAAGAAGGAGATCTGCCTGCAAAAGAGGAGGAAGACATATAAGTACCTTCCCCTAGGAGGGAAAGTGTGCATGAGCATGGTAGAGGTTCTCATGCGGAAAGAAGAGGACGTGATAAGGAGTATTGACGCTCACATCATCACAATAAAGATGATATTGAGTGAAGTAGCAGGAGGAGGGATAAGAGGAGGGATAGATCGAAGGAGAGGGATGATCTTGAAATACAGTCCAGAAAAGAAGGGACGAAGGGATGATGAGTCTGAATCTAGTTCTTCTTCACATCGAGGAGGCCAGAAAGGACAAGAAGCCACAAGTCGAGGAGATGAAGTTGAAATAAGGGATAAACTGAAGAAATTTCTAGACGAGTTAAAGGAGGATGAAGGTAAGAAGGAGATAGATAAAAGCTTGAAGCTAGCCTTAAAGTCACCCTTTGTTAAATCCATTTGTGATTATCACATGCCCAGTACCACCCTCATTGAGAAAGTATAATGTGAAGCAGACCCAAGGGTCCACATCATGGATTAAAAACATGCTGTTGAACTCCAAGTCATAAGTGATGAAGCACTGTGTCAAGCTTTCAGAAGCTCACTAAAAGGGGCAACAACTAGGTGGTTTAACTCATTGGAAGAATGAAGCATTAATTCTTTTGGCCAACTAGATACAACCTTCATGCATTGCTTCGCTTCGAGTATTCCAACGAAGAGAATAACCCAATACCTGGAATCAGTGGCACAGAAGGAAAATGAGTCCTTAAGGGACTACATGGCTCGCTTCACCAGATAAGCAATAAAGGTCACTCAGCTCAATCAAGAAAGGGCAGTAGAAGCCTTGCAAAATGGGACTTCTCACATTGACTACTTCAAAGCATTTTGCAGACATGCTCCTCGCACTCTAGAAGATGCCATGGGCATCGCCCAAAAATATATAAGGCAGGATGATGCACTTACCTTTGGTCAGTTTTCAAAGAGGAAAAAGACATAAGTAGTCCCCAAAGAAGAAGTGAAGCCGAAAAGGGGAACAAAGAAAGAAAAGACTAAAGACAGTAGGCCATCTAAAAGGTGAAGAGGTGGTCGAGGTTAAGGTAATAGAGCACCACCCATCTTTGATATAAGCAAGCTTACACCGTTGAATGCAAGCCCAACAAAGGTGTTTGCTACATTCGAAGATAATAACATCTAGGCTCGCCCTAGGCCCATGCTTGCTCTGCCTGACAAGAGAGATAAGAACAAGTTCTACCTCTTCCACAATGCCTACGGGCATAACACTAATAATTGCAGACAACTAATGGAAGAGATAGAGAGACTGATCAATCAAAGCTATCTGGAAAAATTTGTAAGAAAAGAAGGTGAAGATAAAGTAGGATCCAGTGGAGACAAAGGAAAACAAACAGTTAATGATGGCTCAATATGAGTTATTCATTACATCACTGGGGGGCCAAATGAAATGATAGTAAGCAACAATAAGGCGAAGGCCTTGGCTAGAAGAAGAGAAGAGCCTGAATATATATATTGCAACGGATCGAAGGTCAGAGCGAATATGATAGATGGAAGTAGCCTTCGCACTCCGTATGCAGATCCTCTGGTCATTCAGGTTGTTGTGACCAATTATGTGGTGAAGAGGATCCTAGTCGATGAAGGTAGCTTAGTCAACCTGTTAACGGCTGATGTTTATACAAAGATGGGATTCAGGGAGAGTGATTTGGAAGAGGTAGGAAACTTTGTTTGCACCTTAGACGGAATAGAAGTCCCATCTGCAGTGATAGCGAAGCTCCCATTCACCATTGGAACTGCTCCTAACAATGTGACAGTAATGGCCACATTTATGGTAGTAAGGGTGTAATTGGCCTACAATGCCCTACTTAGCAGACCACTACTATATGATCTCGATGCCTCCACCAATATCAGGCATTTGAGGATGACGATTCCCGAGCCAGGAGGAGGTGAGTTTTGTGTATATGAGACACAAGAACGAAGTGAGTCCAAGCAGGAGAGGAAGAGAGCGAAGAGGGGTTTGACTACAATATAAGTAAAAAAAGTAGCAATAATTGAAGCAGCTAATCACATTCCAGAGCAGCGAACCAAACCAGTTGAAAGCTGGAAAAATTTCTAGTTAAAGAAGAAAAGCCAAAAAAGTTTCTACTGATAAACTCCTCTTTGGAAGATGATCAAAAAGTTCAAGCTCGCCAGTTCTTGAAGGAGAATGTCTCCAGTTTTACTTGGTCTTCAGCAAAGATGGGGGGTAAGCCCTGAGGTGATTACTCATCAATTGAATGTAGATCCTGCCTACAGACCGATCAAGTAAAAAAGAGGTGCTTCGGCCTAGAGCAATAGATAGTAATTGAACAAGAGATGGATAAGATGATGAAAGCAAGGTTTATAAGGGAAGTCCAATACCCAGAGTGGCTAGCAAATGTGGTGCTGATCAAAAAGGCGAATGGAACTTATAGAATGTATGTGGACTTTATAGACTTGAACAAGGCATGTCCCAATGATTCCTTCCCTTTACCTATGATAGACAAACTGGTAGACTCAACAGCCGAGTATGGATATTTATCCTCCCTTGATGCGAAGCAGAGATACCATCAAATCAGAATGCACCCAGAAGATAAGGAGAATACCTCATTCATAATAGAGAAGGGTATCTACTGCTATGTGTCAATGCCTTTTGGCTTGAAAAATGTTGGAGCTACATATCAGCGCTTTGTCAATAAGATGTTCAAGGAACAGTTAGGCAAGAACCTTGAGGCGTATGTAGATGATATGATAGTGAAGATCAAGAGCTTTGATGACCACCTCTAAGATTTGGTTAAAGTGTTAAGGGTGATGAACAAGTATGGGATGAAACTCAATCTTGAGAAGTGCACCTTCTTTATCTAGGGAGGCAAGTTTTTTGGTTGTATAGTGAGCGAGAAAGGAATAGAGCCTAATCCAGACAAGGTGAAGGCTATCTTAGACATGGCATCTTCGAGAAATGTTAAAGAAGTACAGAGATTGACACGGCGAATAGCTGCATTGAACATATTCATGTCCAAGTCAGCTGAGAAGTATCTTTTTTTCTTCAAGAAGCTTAGGAAGTCATAAACCTTCTAATGGACAGAAGAGTGTCAGGCTGCATTCGAAGAGTTAAAAGCATTTCTGAGTTCAGAGCAAGTTTTAAGTAAACCCTTATTAAGCAAAGAAGTCTTAATCTATTTGTACGCTTCGAACCAAGCCATCAGTTCAGGATTAATCAGAGAAGAAGGGTCAATTTAAAAGCCTATTTACTACTTCAGTAAAGTCCTTTAAGGGGTAGAGCTGAACTATCTGCCAATAGAAAAATTGGCATATGCCTTACTTCTCTCTGTCGGGAAGTATAAGGTGTACCTGCAAGCTCATCAGGGGGTAGTGGTGACAGACCAACCTTTGCAAAGGGTATTATACATACCAGAGACATCTGGGAGAATGTTATGTTGGTCAGTAGAACTTGGACAGTATGGACTACAGTACAGACCAAGATCAGCAATTAAAGCCCAAGCATTGACAGATTTCATTTATGAATGTTCCTTCGACCCTAAACTGAAACATGAAAAGAAAAACACTAAGAAGACATGCGAAGTGAAGCAGTCACTACCAATACCTGAACTCAGCTGGGAGCTGTTTGTAGATGGGGCAAGCAACAAAAACGGTAGTGGCGTAAGCATTATACTAAAAAAGTGCCCAAGGATTCTTACTGGAATATGCCTTGGGGCTAGACTTTAAAGCTACTAACAACATTGCAGAGTATGAAACAGTGATCCAAGGTTTGCTCTTCGCAGATTACCTTCTCCTGGAAGAGCTGAAAGTGTATAGTGATTCTCAATTGGTAGTGAGACAGATAAAAGGGGAGTTTAAAGCCAAAGAGGCAAATATGGCCAAGTATCTGCAGAATATGAAAACCATAATTCAGAAGATGAAAGACAAAGGGGTGAAGCTGCAGTTTCAAAAAATCCTAAGGAAAGAAAATTGTAGAGTTGACAGTCATAGCAAATTGGCAGCTGCTCATCCAGTTGAACTCCCCCAGAGAATATTTATGGGAACTCTTATTTTCCCAAACATGCAAGAAGGAAACGAAGTAACGAAGATTGATGAAAAGCCATGTTGGCTAGACCCAATCAAAGCATATCTAGAGAAGGGTGAATTTCTTGAGGATGTGAAAGAAGCCAAGAAGATCAAACATCGAAGCACCCACTGCTCCCATAATGGAATTTTGTATAAACAGGCCTACTCCCTTCATTGGTTAAGATGTCTAAGGCCAAGCGAAGCTGGGTACGTCCTTAAAGAGATCCATAAAGGCTCATGTGGAACGCATATAGAGGCAAAATTGTTGGTAGCTAAGGCGATTAGGCAGGGATACCATTGGCCCAAAATGAAGAGTGAAGCCATCATCAAGAAATGCCCCTCATGCCAAAAATTTGATCATAGCAAGCACATTCCAATAGCTAAGCAAATGCACATCTCAAGTCCTTAGCCTTTTACAAAGTGGGGGATAGATATAATAGGACCCTTTCCTATAGCTTTGGGGCAGAGGAAGTTTCTCCTGGTGGCAGTTGAATATTTTACCAAGTGAGTTGAAATAGAACCACTTGCCACCATTATTGCTGACAAAGTTATTAACTTTTTATGAATAAATGTTGTATGCAGGTTCGGCGTTCCATACCAGCTCATCAATGACAATGGGAAGCAGTTCGACAATGCCAAAGTATGAGCTTTTTGTTATGGGCTCCATATCAGTCAAAATTTCTAGTCTGTTGCCCATCCACAAACAAATGGCCAAACAGAAGTAACTAATCAAACAATCCTGCAAGGGTTGAAGCAAAGACTGGATGGATATGGCCGAAGTTAGGCAGATGAACTATACCATGTACTATGGGCATATAGAATAACTCCAAGACAACCAACTAGAGAAACACCTTTTAGTTTGACCTATGGCACATAAGCTTTAATCCCTATTGATATAGGCCTACCCAGTGGCAGAGTCAACTACTGCAGAGATGAAGAAAATAGGGCTAGAAGAATAGACTTGAATCTCCTCGAAGAGCTCAGAGATAGCTAGCATTCGAGTGGCAGCTTACAAACAACAAGCTGCTAATTACTTCAACAGAAAATTCAAAAGTCGGGTGTTCAATGAAGGAGATTTGGTCATGAAATTCCTTGAGACCACTGGGAAGTGCGAAGGCACAAGCAAGCTAGCACCAACCTGAGAAGGACCATTCAGAGTGCAAAAAGTTATAGGTCCAAAGACATACAAACTTGTAACTATGGAAGGTGATGAAGTTCCTCACACTTGGAACATTTAGCACCTGAAGATGTATTATCAATGAAAATCAATAAAAGAAGCAGTTATCACAAGTTAGCTGAGTCTTCTCAATTGAATGATAGGGCTGTAATTGAGCCGAGTCTTAGCATGTTTAGGCTCAGCTCAATATTTTTTTTTCTGAGCTCGAGTTTTGGATCAAGCATTAGATCGAGCTTGAAAATCATGTTCAAGCTCGGCTCGACTCGAGCTCGACTTGTTAATAAATTATAATTCAGCTAAACTCGAGTTGGATTCATTTTGAAATTCATTTATAATTTATTAAAATACTCAACTTTCTAAATATTAATAAAATAACTATAACAAAAATATTTAAAACTAACATAAAAACAAAAGCATACAATTAGTGAAAAAAAAATTCAATCATAAAATTGAGCATTATATGTATTACAAAAATATTAATTAATAAAAAAGATATTTTCAAATATTAGATTATTAGATTATATAATAAGGAAATATTAGATTATGTTAATCAGGAGTATATATAATTTAGTCAAATTGAATTACCAAAAAGTTTATAGGAGTATTAAAATATATTTTTTGGAGTGTCAAAAGTATTAAGTTAATAATAATAATAATAATAATAATAATAATAATAATGATAATAATCATGTTATTCACAAGTTTATTATCGAGCTGTTCATGAGCTTATTAATCGAGCCTATTCGTGAGCTTATTATTTAGCTATTCACAAGCCTAATCGAGCCGAGTTTTGCTTTGCTCAAGCTCGGCTCGTTTATTAATCGAGTCTTAAAGTAAGGCTCAAACGAACTTTTATTGAGCCGAACATTGAGTTGCTCGTGATCGGCTTGGCTCATTTACAGCCCTATTGAATGAATGTATGCATGACAACTTAGAGATTGCAGAACTGCAAAGCTCCAAATGGATGAATTCCCTTCAATAAAATGAAGAAGCTGTTGGGTTAAGCTCAAAAGAGGAAAGTAGAGGCAATATGCCAATTGTGACGAGTACTTCAGGCTAAATCCCAACAGACGAAGCTTTTTGCAAGAGAGAATAAAAGACCTAGCGAAATTCTAGGCAAGATATACCTCGCAATCACAAAATGGGCTTCCTATAGATGGAAGTAAGAGCCGTGGTGAATTCAGGCGAAATACCTCGCAATCGCGAGATGGGCTTCTTGCAAAGAGAAGTAAGAGCCTTATTGAATCCAGGCGAAAAGACCTAGTGAGATTATAGGCGAAGAGCCGTGGTGAATCCAAGTCAAAAGACCTAGCGAGGAGCCTTTGTGAATCCAGGCGAAAAGACCTAGCGAGATTCTAGGCGAAGAGCCCTATTGAATCCAGGGGAAAAGACCTAGTGAGATTCTATATAAAGAAACAAAACAAGAGGAGACAGCCCAAGCGAAGCCTAATTGATGCTAAACAATAAAGAAAGATAAACCGGTAAAGACTTTCATGAAGTCAGCATAAAGTGTTTAAGGAAAAGTCTTTCCTTTTCGTTTGGGGGGAAGAACCTATGAAAGCAACTAGGTAAATGAAAATGCAAAAGTGAAAGCCTACAAGAAAGTGCGAAGACTTATAAAAGTAAAGCACCCATTCAAATCTAAAGCAGACAAGTAAGAAGAAAAACAACTGCTATTGGAAAAAATAATACTTTATTTCACATGTAAAGTCAGTACAAATTTTGTATTTAATTACATTTATAAAACAACAAATAAAACAAAAATACAAAAAGAAAGAAATTGCAACTACTAGTCTGCTAGAGGATTTAGAGCAAAAGGAACAAGAGTTGTCGAAGCGTCTGGCCTAGCTGAAGTAGGAGGATCATTAGAAGTGTCAACTAGTGGAATGGCAGAAAGAGGCTCGACCATCTAAGCTTCGCCAATATCACCATGCTCATCATCAAGCTTGTCATCCCCCTATAACTCTGACAAAAGAGAAGATGGCTCAGCTATTTCCTTATCCCAAGCAGGAAAGTCTTCTGGTTCAGGCACATTTTCTTCTCTTTTGTTAGAAGCTTCCTTAAACTCAGAAAAGTTAGGGATGGGAGACTCCTCATCAATCTCCATCTCAGGAACCTCTTGTAGAACACCTGGAAAGAAGGTCACTGCATCATGTAAGGCATTACTATAATATTGAGCAGCAACCTTGTAGGAGTGATAAGTGATGATATTGTCGAAGCTCTCTGAATCCAAGAAGTCTCGGATAGCTTTCTTCCGAGCCTCATCTAAAGCTTTGACTCTCTTTGAAGCCTGCTCATAAGCATATTCAAACACTCGAAGCTCGCGTTGGACTTTTTCAAGTTCTTGGATAAGGGCAAGAAGTTCCTCCACCTTTTTAGCGAGCCTTCATTGTGCTTCTTCAACTCTACTAATTGGTATTAAGATCAAGAGCAAACTTGTCCTCAACAATGACTTTATCTTTATCAACTAAGGCCAAGTCATGTTCGCCCACAGCATTTCGAAGAGCTCCAACTTCAGCTTCAGACTTTTGAAGAGCTTCACCATCCACCTTTAGCCTGACCTCCACATTAGCTCTCTCCTTATCCAGCAAAGCACTTCTCTGCTTCTCCTCCTCCAAAGCCATCCTCACAACATGTAAATTTGCCTCCAGCTTTAAACAGGCCTCCTGCCTCTCCTCTACTACTTTCCTTGCAGTATTATAGTGGTCTTCAAGAAGACCTAATTGAGTGCGAAGCTTCCTAGAGTTTGAAGTTGCCTGTATAAAAAAAACAACAATAACAAATCAGCATGATGAAATAAGGCATAAATCATAGCATAAGATAGAAAGAAAGCTTACCTCTTCAAGCATCTTATCCTGCTTCTTCATGGTATATGTAGTAGACTTTAGTAGAGGAGTAAAAGTAGGATGAAGAAAGGTCAAAAGCATTGCCGAAATGGCTAGCAAGGGCGTCGAAGGCATTTTTATCTCTTTAAAAGGGGGAATATCATTCTTAGTTGATCCTTCACCCCCCTCGGTCATAGGTAAACCCTTATTAGTGATGCCAGCCTGATCCTCAACTCTTTGCCTTTTCGCCGGAGGAGCAGAAGTCAATGGAATTGAAGCTGAATCAATTGATTGTGAAATTCCTAGAAGGGAAGCATCCTTTGGAACTGTTGGAGGAATGATAGAACCATTAGCTACGAAAATGCTCTTTTGAGGTGGAGATGGAGTCGTAGAAGCCGCCCTCTTCTTTCTCCCAGCCAGAAACTCCTTTATTGACAGCTTCTTTTTAAGCAGTTTGGTAGGAGGAGTTGTCTTTTCCGCCGCAACTTGAGCCCATAAATTAAGCTTAGAAGTGGGGGGTGGCTCGACTATGGGCTCCGAAGAAGGAAATGGCTGCACCATAAAAGGTTCCAAAGGAGTCAAAGTAACAACACACTCCACAGGACCCGCAAGAACATAAAGGAAAAGTTAAATTCATAACATGAAAATAAACTTCACCAAAACAATAGGAAAAATAAATTGCCTTCTAAGACTAATTGATTCTCTTTAATCGAAGCCTTAACAGAAGAATGGTACATTGCATGAAGGGTGGTAAAATCAGGCAAAGAAATCATGTTAGCCGCATACTTCTCCTAAGTAATTTTTTCTGAAGTAGTGGGGGGCTTCCCAGCCTCGACACTCTTTAATTTGGTACACCCAGGCCTTGTTCGAGAATCGGGTTGATCATTAAACTCTAAGTTCAAAGGTGATGAAGATGGGAAAGTAGGATAATCATTCATACCTATCTCAGGCTTTAGCAACTCCAATTCCTTAACCAGCAAAGCCAATTTGGCATTGAACACTGCATCATCAATTATGTCTTCCAACTGCTTCTCCAGATCCATTAGCTTTTCAGTAACTCTGGAATTATGGGCAAAGGCATCCAATACATCTGTGGTGAAAAGCCCCTTCTTCAGCTCCTTTCGAACAGGCTCCATTACTCCTTTCCCTTTTCCAGTAGCTGGAGGAGGAGGTAGAACATTTTCCACATGAATGAAAATTCCCCCAAGAGGAGCAACAGGGCAAGAAACAGACCCCTTAAGCTGTGTTAAAGGGAGACTTGAAGAAGCAGCCCTTTCCACAACAGGAACAAAGTGATCAGAGGCCTTGACAAGTCTTATCCTCATGCCATAAGCCTTCACCTCTACCTGAGGCTTCTCTGTCTGGGTCTGCTTCACTTGAGGTTGTTTCGACTGCTTTTCAGAACCTTTAGCAGGCGGAGGGCCAAAGTCAGCTTCAACTCATACCCTCAACCTCCTTGTGCAAGGGTCCATAACGGGAAGCTCAACAACAGGTATGTAAGCCCGAGGAGATGTTCCATCAGTCACCTTTAATATATCCTGGTAATGCTCAGGATTCTTCGCCTTCACTGCAAAAAACAAATGAACGAAAATAACAATAAGGCATAAGTATCAACAGCTTTATCCCAAAGACATATTAGTAAAGGCTCAAGAGCAGAGATTTACCTTGGATATCCATCAGGCGTATCCTAGGTGTAGGGTTCCCATTAGCATCTCTCAAATGAATGACGGACCCCATATTCTCCACATCATATACGTGCCTTTCATGAATGAGAGTTCTTAAGTCCTGCCTCTCATCATCAGTTAAGATCTCAGGCCAATCCCCAAGGCCTTAGACTGGCAGTAGAAGATGACTAGGGAAGCAAAAGCCTTCTGATCTACGGCCATGACCATTAGTGATCTCGATCAAGCCAAACTTTCTCTTCCAATCCTTCACTTTCTTCTCTTTACCTATAAAAAGGTCGCGATAAGGCTTTGCTGAGGTCATGTACACATCTAGGGACCCTTGGGCGTTGGAAATCCTAAACAAGCACTAAAAAAGTCTAATAGTAGGATGGATGCCATGAGCAAAGCACAAGACTTCAAAATAGTGGAGATCCCTTATAGAATTAAGAGTTAACATCATAAGGTTCACCTGGAAGTGATTGAAGCACTCCACCATGAATCGAATAGGGGGAAAGAGAAAACCAGCCTCCAACTGGTGATAGAATATAATGTAGTGACCAAGATCCTTGGGAAGGACTGCATCTGGGTGACCTGAGTAAACCCTTTCATGAGGTTGAGCCAAGTGAAACAGGAACCAATCATTATAATCTAGATTCTCGCTGAAAGTGGCGAACTCGCTCGTTCTACCAAGAGGTACAATAGCTCATCATACTTGGTTGAGGATCTCCTGATATTGTGCAATACTAACTTTGTCTCTCCTAGGGTAGTATCCTTTTTGGGTGCCATTAAGTAAATAAAGTAGAAGAAAAATAGAAGCTTCAGAGAGATAAAAAGAACAGAAAAAGAAAAGAGATTCACAAGAAGACAAATAAGAGCTCTAAAGTGAAGAATTGAAGGGTATATATAGAGAAGAAGATCCTTTAATAACCGCCATGCAATAATGAGGGAAAACAAAAAGACAATTGACATTTGAAATTCCCTTGAAAATCGTATTGATTACAGTGCCACATAGTCAAGCCTGCGCTCAAAGAAACGTGCATTAAATGCATGACCCCGTCAACTAAAATGTGCATTAAATGAGTTTGAGATGATTGACTTGCTCCACGTGAGTTTTCAGGCGAAGCTCACCTACCAATCAGGTCACTTCGACTAGGTGAAGCCATCCTGCCAACTATGTTGTTGCGCCTAGACGAAGCTAATATCAACAAGATGAAGATATGCTCTTTGGAGAAGCTAAACAAAATATGAGATGTTTCTACTGAGACTTCATCCTCGACCTTTGCCCCAATGAAATAGAGGGGCCTCTAATGAGGGACAAAAACAGCCAATAAGATAATGGACCCAAAGGCAACCAAGACCCACTTTGATTAAGCTTCTCATCTACTACAGAAGAACTCAGGCCTAAGAGAAGGCCCATTAAGGGCAAGCCCAAGGGATCAATTCCTCAGCCTTTGAGAAAGATGAAGTCACTGCTTCGCCCTTCCCAGACTGTTTCACCCTTCCTCTAATAATAAGAAGCTTGTCCAGCAAGTTTCTCAACTATAGCTGATGTCATGAGGTACAAACGTCAACCTGCCTATGTTAGATAAAAATGGTCTTCATACGGCGTGCCCTTGCTCTCTGACACCACCAACCACCTGCTACATGACAAGAGACAGGTTGATAGGTCCCTAGACCATACTCTCCAAGACTTATGCACCAACTGCACCAATCAGGAGACATTCTCTCTCCTCAAGGACCACTATCATCTATACATAACACACAAAGGCATACAAAAAGGAAGAACCAACACTTGATTAAGGTATATTGAACTCTACATCTCTCTCATCTCATTTTTCTCACTAAAAAGCTCTCGAGCTATTTTGTTTGAGAAGAAAAATCTCATTTTCCGGCAACCACAAGAAAAGTCCTCTTAGTGACTTGAGCGTCGGAGGCCCTTTGCTAGGCACAAGGCTTGTCCCTCTTGACCGTATTTTAATCTTTGCAGGTTTCATATATCTAAGCCCAACAACAGAAGTCCAACCTAAATCATACTGTTTGATTTAGCTCTGATCAACATATAATGTAAATCCCAATTCTAATAATATAACCTAAGAACATAATATGTATAATGCGTAATGTGCTGAAATCATGAAACTCAACCATAAAAAAACTCTTATATACATGGTTGTGTGGGAAGTACAACCATATAAAAAATTTATGAAAAAGGAAAATATTTTAGTTTATAAATTTTGTATGATTGGGAAATGTAAAAATTATAAAAAAAAAATGGGGGAAACTCCTTATCATATTTTATTAGGGATGTTCATGGTTTGGTTTAGTTTGGTTGGTTTAGAGTAAATATTTCTAACCAAACTAATAAAGTCGATTTTTAAATATTTCAACTCTTAATCAAACCAAGTAATACTAAAAAATATCCAAACCAAAATTATTTAGATTCGATTTGAATAGTTGGTTTGGTCAATTTGATAAAATTAAAAAATAAATAAAATTAAAAATTAAAAAGATCATAAAAATTTAACAAACATTAAAATAAAATCATATTACTATATAACAATCAACTTTATCAATACTTTAAAAAAAAAAAATTCAGATTATATACTCGAAATTCTATAGTATAATAATAATAATAAATTAGAATGAAATATTCTCTAATAAATTAGTAGGGATTAAAATAACAACTTAAAAATCCTCCTAAATATAGAAATTTAGTAGATATCTTTAAATTCTAAAAAATTTAGAGGGTAATTTGCATATTAGTAAAGTACATATTTAAAAAATACAATGTTTTATTATATTATTGGTTTGGTTCGGTTTAACTGGATTTTCATTTTCTTAAACCAAAATCAAACCAAAAATTCGGTTTATAAAAATATTAAAATCGTAATCAACCATGAAAAAACTTAAACCATAATTTTTGGTTTGGATTGAATTGAATCAATTTGATTTAGTCGGTTTGGTTAATTTTTGTGCAGCCATAATATTTATTGTTGCCCTTGAAAGGAAATATTTCAATATATATACATGGAAAAGTTTTCAATGGGTATAATTCTATGGTAATTATCCTAAAATTCAGAGCAAGTAATAATTGATTTATGCATATTATTTTAAATATTAAATAACATTACCTCCTATATAACAAGTTTAGCAAGTAACTATTTTTTCTAAAATAGTATAACAATAATAATAATAATAAATAAATAAATAAACTAAATATAATTAAAAAAAACTAAAAAAAAAAAATCATTACCAAGGGAGGCGTCCTTTCTTGATTTTTTGACGCCTCCCAAAATGCTTGGTCTCCTGATTATATAGAATCGGACGACCAAGCTTTTTTTTTTTTTTTTTTATCATTTTTTTCTTTTAATTAAATTTAGATTTTAATAATCTTTTTAGTTCAAGAAAAATAATAATACACTTAAAATATTTATTATTATTTATGTTTGTCAATAATTTAATTTTCAAATTCATATAAATTTTTTTATTATAATAAAATTTATTTTTGAGTCAAACACTAGTGTTGGGATAGTTTTTTTTTTTTTAATTTATTGAAAAGATTTTATATAAAAGGCGTGTTTTATAATTAATTTAATTAATTTTGAAAAAATAAATTATATTTTAAAAAATAATTGAGATCTACTAATTATATAATATTTAAAAATTATACATAGTATCCATCATATTATTTAAATTAAAAATAATATATATATATATATATATATATATTATTTTTGCATATTTTAATTATAATTAATTGTATTTATTAATTGTTATTATTTGAAATGATCATGATTGACTTATTAAATATACTTTTTACTTATTTAACTTATAATACCAAATTAAAATATTATTAAAAATCATATAATAAAATATACACGTTAAATATTTTAATAAAAATATTAAAATAATTGTGTATAATATTTTTTTTAAGTTTGTATCGTAAGTAAAAAAAATGTTTATAAATTTTATATCATAATTATTATTTTAATTATTTTTAAGAAATTATAATTATTTTTAAAGTTTGTATCATAAGTAAAAAAAAAAATGTTTATAAATTTTATATCATAATTATTATTTTAATTATTTTTAAGAAATTATACTATATAATTATTTTAATATTTTTATCTTAAAATATTTAACGTGTATTTTTTATTATTTAATTTTTAGTAATATATATAATATAGAGTCAAAGTCTCATCTAATTGTATTAAATTAGATAACTTTAAGTCAAAATGTCATTTAATTATATTATATTAAATAACTTTTGAATCAATGTATCATCTTATTGTATTATATTAGATGACTTTTGAATCAAAGTATCATATAATTTTATTATATTAGATGACTTTTGAGTAAAAGTGTTATCTAATTGTATTAGATTTATAAATTAAATAATCTTTGAGTCAAACACTAATATTGAGATATTTCTTTTAAAATTTAAAAAAGTTTTATTTCAAATAGTATTTTGCTAAACTAATAATTATATCACATAATTATTTTAATATTTTATCTCAAAATATTTAACGTATATATTTTATTATATAATACCAAGAGAGGCGTCCTTTCTTGATTTTTAGATGTCTCCCAAAATGCTTGGTCGCCATCATATAGGATCGAACGACCAAACTTTTTTTTTTATCATTTTTTTTATTAAATTTAGATATTACTAAATTTTAGTTCAAGAATAATAATAATATACTTAAAATATTTATTATTATTTATATTTGCCAATAATTTAATTTTCAAATTCATATAAATTTTTTCATTATAATAAAATTTATTTTTATTCAAACACTAATGTTGGGATAATCAAAACCAAATTTAATGATATTTGTAGTTTTTAAGCCATTAAATTATCATAAATATTGATATTAAAGCTTTTAAACTAATTACAGCATTTAAATTTTGATCTAACGGTCAAAAGTTGATACTCATGGATGATTACTTTTACACAGTAATCATTAAAACCTTATATATATATATATATATATATATATATATATATATATATATATATATATATATATATATATGTCACACTCCACTTCGGGCGGTACAACGGTCCTAGGGCATGGGTAGGCATAAGGTCACCGACCACCCGTAAAACCTATAAACATGACTTTCACATACGGCATCATTGCATCTAATAAATACATATCCCCAAGATCTCAACCTGAACATACATATTCACATAATCTCCATACATACTAATTTTACATAAATTCTCACAAGAACATATCTTGATACTCATATAATCTCATATCATAAGTTAATACATATAACTAGTTGCTCGATATTGCCAATGAGGCCACAATAATATCTCTCCCTTACACACACATGGAGCATCTAGAATGTACTTCAATACAAAATAATCAAGGAGAAATTACATTAATCCACTTGGTTCTTTATAAGGAAGAATGTCTGAAGAACTGAATTGATGAACTTCTAATCTCCTGGAAAAATGGAATCACTAATGAGATAAAGCAGTGAGTAGATAATATATCATTATACCTTTTAACTTGGGTTATCATATCATAAGAATAATTCAAGGCTAGGTTTCATAATACATAAACATATGGAATCACAAAATGAATGGATATCAATTTGGTTTGATGGCCATAGATA
>CATKHJ010006101.1:0-27974 GCA_949750685.1 Vernicia montana | reverse complement strand
CTAATCTCCCACTCCCCTACCAAACCCTCTAACCACCGTCACCGCCGTCTTAAGCTCCGTTCCACTTTTAACTTTTCTGATCATAAGCTTACTCACGACCCTGTCCCATTCGATCCTCTCGTTGCTGACATCCAGCGCCGCTATGAAGACAATTGTAAGGGCGGCTTCAAGAAACTCAATTGCGGATGGGCTGAGCAAGGAGGAGAAGTGGTGGCGAGTGGTGGATAAAGAAAAAATATTTGAGATTTCAGGAGAGAAATGAATAAGGAGAAGAGAAAAAGAAGGTTTGGTTTGGTGTTGAAGAAAACAGGAAAATGGCAAACAAGTACAAAAATGTAAAAAGCTTAAAAAAAAAAAAGAAATAGCATAAAAGCTAAATTTCAAAAAGCAGCTTTTAAAAGTAAATAAAATCAAAAAATGGGAAAATGCTGTAATTTCCTCATTGTTTTATTATATGATATACCGTAAGACTTGTTGATGGCTTTCATCAACTCACCTTAAACATCATGTTCAAACTCATATACTTGCAATCACCCAAGATTTTAAATAAAAAACAGTAGCTAATTTGCATGGTTTAATCATATAACTTCAATTTAAAAGCAACTACACTAAAGCATGCTATTTAACGTAATAAATTTAATAAGGCAGTAACTAATCACCATGAATGTGAACATATGATAGCAATTAACAAGTATTTTAAGCATGCCAATATCATCATAAAAGTTAATCATGCAAATCAATGTGTTTTAGCCTTAAACTAAGCAATTTAATTTAACTAACCATTTAGACAGTAGCATAATGATATGCGCAACTTATAAAACGTTTTACAAGATTCAAATATGATTTAAATTCATATACATAAGATTTCCAAGTATAAACTCTCATGTAGGAATCGAACAAGCACGTAAGGAAATAAGCAAATAACTAAAAACAATAATCAGAAACAATAAAAGGGGTATTAGGGCTGTGTGGCTTTCCTCATGGGTCGTGTGGCCTTTCCCAGAGCCATGGGCCATGAGGTCTGAGGACTTGGTTTGGTTTTACACAATTACATTAAGTCGTGGCCAATTACAAGGCTTTAAGTTTTTTTTTTTACGCAAAATATTCTAAAACATGCATATTTATATGTTTAAACTAATTTTAAGTGTGTATTAAGATTTGAATATGATAGTAGCTTGTCATAAGGCTTGGACATGCATAGTTCATTGCCTTTCAATGGAAGCAAACCTAGGATTTGGTTTAATTAAACATGACATAATGAAATAAGAATATAAAACTATCATATCATAACAATCAAAACTAAATTAATTTTATATACATATTTTCCATGAATACAAGATATTCTCATCATAAACCAAATAAGCCATAGACACATGCATACCAATATTTGACCTAATTAGTTAAACATGTATAACAGACATCATGATCATATGAATTGTGTAGCATCGATTGCTACATATCCATATGATCTCCCAAGGGTCTCACATTATAATATTCAAAGAATCAACATAGCAAACAAATATCTAACTAAATCACAAAATGTTTGAAAAATTGCTCTCAGACTTACCTCTTACTTTCGATTGTGATTTGGGTTTGGATGTCGCGATGCAAAGAAAATTCCTTACTTTATGGAGATGGCTTTGGTATGAAAAATGAGGTGATTTTAACTTACAAAAAGTTTTTCTTATTTAATGGAACACACACCAAGAAAGAGTTCTTGGTTGTGTTATAGAAAAAAGTTTTGAAAAAAAATGTTTAAATTAATTTTAATTCTTAAAAGAAACCAATGTTTTTTTTTATGAAGTTGAGAAAAAAAAAAGTTTCAGCAAGAAGAGTTCTAGAAAAGATTCGAAAAAAGAGTCCAGGAAAAAGTTCCCCTCTACATAAAATTAAAGAGGTATTTATAAGGGAAAACCTAAGGAAAAAACTCCTAAACATGCAAAGTACTTGGTGTGCAAGCCAAGTACTTAGAGGTTACTTGCAATCTAAGCGCTCACAAACTTCTTATTTAGTTAAAACAAACTTCTGATTTTGAATGAAAACTAAAGAGGAATTTACTTTAAAACTTCTTATTTTGTTAAATACTAAAAAAGAATAAGATAAAAATACAAAAAAGGCAAAAAAAAAAGCATGGAAGCCCTAAAAAATGAAGAAAATCATACGAGGAGGCGTAGAATGACCCATGGGCTACAAACGAGGCCATCAGGCCTAGCTTCTACCTAAGACCATGTAGCCCTAGATAGGGCTGTGTGGCTTTGTACCAGAGCCACATGACTCTGGCTTGTACGGGCTCGTCAACTCCTCCTTCAAGTCTGTGCAACATATTTTTCTCTTAGGCCTTCAAATATGGCCTGAAACTCTTTTAAGCTTATTTAAGGCCCAAAATGAATAAAATATTAACCCGAATCCTCTATTGCTAGTTATAAAAGCCTTGCAACATGAGGTGTGCTAAAATTAGGTGTCTATTGTTTGCCCTCACTTTAGAAATATTTATATTGTTAGGATTATTTAATCATATATATAGGGACATATCTAGAAACTTTTTTGCATGGGGCAAATTCTTAATACAAATACCTACAAATCATACTAAATTCAAAATAAAAACTAATCTTATAAAGATCCTTTTACAAAATACATGCATATACATATAACATTACAATTGTTCCCTACGAATTTTCATATTTTGAAAGCGTTGGATAATATTTTTATTATCAACACTAACAAATATTTCTTTCTCAATATTTAGCATATAAATAAAAAAAATAGGTACAATAAAAATTAAAAAAAAAATTGAAATTTACCTAGTTGCTATTTGTGAATTTGTGATAAAAAACTTGTAAGTCTTTAATATAGTTTGAAAAAAAAAATGAAGAAAAAAAAAGATTGAAGATGAAAAGAAAGTGAAGGTGAGAGTGAAAAAAGAAGAAGAAAAGAGACTCACGTGGCCAAATATCTTTTCAATTTTCTCGTAAGTAGGAAGTGGTAGGGGTGAGTAAAACCAAACCGAAACTGAACTGAACCAATTAATTTGGTTCAGTTTGATTTAAAAAAAAAACAGTCAAACAAAACCAAACTTCTTTGATTCGGTTTGGTTTTATATAAATTTCAATTTCGATTCGGTCTAAGTAAAATATAGGTTCGGTTATTTTAGTTCGATTCAATTTTGAACCGAACTGATCGAATGCTCAGCCCTAGGAAGTGGGAACCAAAGCTTCATAAATAAGCTTTTCTAATGACATAAATTATATATATATATATATATATATATATATATATATATATATATATATATATATATTAAAAGAAAAAGAAAAAAAAAGTCAAATAAAACCGAACTTTTTCAATTCAATTCGGTTTTATATAAATTTTGATTTCGATTCGGTCTAGGTAAAATATAAGTTCGGTTATTTCAGTTCGATTCAATTTTGAATCAAACTGACCGAATGCTCATCCCTAAGAAGTGGGAATCAAAGCTTCCTAAATAAGCTTTTTTAATGACATAAATGAAATTATATCTATATCAGATTTTCTTTTAAATATCAGATTTTTTTTTTATAATAATAAATACAAAGTGATACAAAATGGTTCAAACTTATGCCTCTTGCATACTTGTCAATTAGGGGTGAGCAAAATTGAATCAAAATCAAAAAATCAAATGAACCTACTAGTTCAATTCGGTTTAATTTTTTTAAAATTTTAGTTCGGTTCGATTTAAAAATTTTAAAACCAAATTAAATTTTGATTCGATTCGATTTTTATCAAAAAAAATTTAATTAAAACTGAACTGACCGAACTTTATATATATATATATATATATATATATATATATATATATATATATATATATATATATATTAGACATATATTAAAATTTACTGAAATAGCAAAAGTAAAGCCAAAACCAATCAAAATCGAACTAAATTTTTTCAATTCAATTCAGTTTGACCAAAATTTAATTTCAATTATTTCACTTCGATTTAATTTTAAATCGAATTAATCGTTTGCACACTCTTATTGTCAACACCTCCACCATGTGGCAGCATTTTTTTGGGCCTTGGGGTTTTTTTTTTTTGCAAATTTAAAACTATATAATAATTAGTATTATTTTTGGAGCTGTGGGGGTTGTCTTTCTCCTACACTAATCAAATACTAAAATTTTATATTTCCAAAATTTGTTTTTCATGAGATCCCCATAATCAAACGCACTCGTAACCAAATTATAATTTTATTGACCGGCCAGACATTGTCGACGCATATGTCGCGTAGTTTATCCGTCACAAACAATCACATGAAGAAGCCAATAATCCAAAAACCCCATGAGACAACACTCTTCACAGTCCTTTGGCAAAAAAAAAAAAAAAGAAAAAAACTCTTCAGTCCTTCCTCGAATCAAACACAACCATCCAAACTTACACAAATCCCCTATCATGCACTCTACCACTTCTAATCACACTCTCCCTCAATAAATAATTAAATATCTTTTTGTTTTTTCTCTCATTTATATTATTGTGCAAGACTCTCACTCTCTCGGAACACCTGGTAGTGGTGGCAAGAAAAATTTCGCGATGGCTAAAGGAGGAGGAGGAGGAGCAGCAGCGGCGGCGAGCTCATCAATTCCGTCAACGATCAAAGCCTATGCTGTGCCTTTCCTTCTGTTTGCGCTCTCTATTTTCTATCAGCTCGTCGTTCTCCCTCGTTCTTTTGCTCCGTCGCATTACGACGGTCAGTCTATCATTATATTATATACACAAACGTGAACGTATTATGAATTGTGCGCTTAATGTTTTTCTGTTAATGGCGAATTTGTGCGCAGTTTTGGGGATTAAAAGGTTTAGTTCCATTGAAGAAGTGAAAGATGCCTACGATAAGATATCTTCCAAGTGGTAACTCTCTCTCTCTCTCTCTTAGTGTCAAGTTTATGATTAGGTTTTTCCGACTGATGAAACTTGGGAAAAATCTATTTCATTATAGGAATTCAGGCATCGAGGTTCCTAGTGCTGTTGATTTTTTAGAGGTTAGTTAAAGTTCTCTCACTCTATATGTTTTCGTTCTCTAATCTGTTGAATGCTATGAGATGATTTATTGCCATTTTATAGCTCATTGTTGTGTGCTGTGTCTTCTCAGATTCAATATGCTTACGAGTTGTTGAAGAATCCTTTATGGAAAAGGGACTATGGCTTATTTGGCATTGATGAGCAACTTGTGAGTAACTGACTAATGGAATGTTGCTTAATACCAGATTCTCTCTACTCCTTTCGTCACGTTATGCATTTTTTGAATTGTTGACCTGAAATTTCTTTGCCATAGCCTGTTCTTAACAAGTTAAAAGAGCAATATGCTGGGGAAAGCTTTTCGCACATTAGCCTTCCCTTACTTGATGCTACATCTTCTGGTTAGTAAAGATTACTTTGCTACAGAATTTTTTATTTCCATTTCTTTTTTTTTTAAATAAACAGTTATTTGTGCATAAATTTTATTTATTTTTTGATTCATTATAGTAGTCTGATGAATATATTATCTTATATTTTTATCAGTTCCTGAAGATCATGGTCTTACTGTCATTACATCTGAGGATTTTGGATCTATGTTTAGTAATTCTAAGCCATGGCTTGTTCAGGTATAATGATAATCTTTTGATTTTTTCATAATACTATTTTAATCAGAAGATATTGGTCTGTACTTTTCAAGGAGAGGAATTGCCTCCCTCCACACCTAAAGACTGGTTGCTTTTCTTTTTGCACTTTTGGTTGACAAATCACAATCATATAGTTGCACAGGCTCTGATAAATCTTTTAAATTCTTTGTCTGGTACATGATTCATCCTATGGTACATTTTATCTTGTATAGGAGATATCTTTTGTTTCTTTGAATTCTTTTATGCATGGATGGGCCACCCCTCGTGCCTGATTTTATTTTTTTTGTTTAGTGAAGGAAAATAAAAGAACATAAACTTGTCAAGGGTTTTTACTCACAGCAGAACTTAAAAGATTAGATTAATTCTGAGCTTGCATGAACTTTGCTTACAATCAGAGCTTGTAATAAAGTATTTAAAGGAACTGACCTGAATTCTTATTGAAATTGTGACTTTTCTGGATATTTCCCTCCTTCCTCTTCACACTTCTAATTCACATAGAGATTGTGCTCAATACTTTATTCAGAAAATAATTAATAATTTAGTGCAATTACAGTATATGCACGTGTATTGTGTGTGTGCTTGTGAGAAGAGCACGATGCAGGTTAGCAGGTGACTGCTCATGTGAAACACAGCTAGAAATTTCATGATGACTCTATCTGCTTTTTTTTTTTTTTTTTGAAATATTAGCAAAATGTATCATACTGACATGGTTTCGGGTAATAAATTATTACAATATTATAGCAGTTCTGATATACCTCTCAATTTTTGGATTTTAAAGTTTTTGTTGATATTATTTCATCCTATCGTTCGATACTCTTTATCCAAATGGCTTTTCCTCCATGACTTTAAATAGACTGATAATTTTTCTATCACCTTTATTCATAAGTTATAAAGTCTATAGCTTTTGAGGATGGAGTTTTAAGTTTTTGCCTTGCTCATATATTTTTTCTCCCTTTTGTAGAAATCGTTCTTAACTCCCCTTTCTTTTACTGCATACTTATGAACTTTGTAACAGTGTTCCAAACTGAAGAGAATAGTACAATATAATTTCCCTTGTTTATACGTATGGTGGAGAACTAAACCTTTGAAAAATGTCGTTCTCTGGGGAGTGCAATTCCAATTGATACCTGTTGTTGTCATGTTGTTGTTAGATGATTTCAAGTTGAAATTTGTTTGCAGGTATATTCTCTTGGGAGCTACCGCTGTGCTCAATTCTTTAATTCTTGGAAAGAAATTGGTATGCCTTCATTTGTAAATTAAATTTCTCTGTTGCTAGTAGCTAGATGGTCTTTCTTACTCATGGTTGAAGTTTTGCTCATATATTTAGAGTTTCTGTATAAAGATTTATGTACTGAAAAGGTGGATAAATTTTACTTCACCAAATTTTCCTTTGTGCTAAGATCTGCCTTTTATCAATGCCTGCGCTTTAAACCTGTAAAATGTTCTACTTGTGTTGTTGCTCCATCTCTGATCTCCAACATTTAATTGCTTCCCAATGTGGAGTATCAATGGGGTTAGCAGATCCCTTTGGTTTACTTTTGCTGTGTATTTCTTATACTTGAAAGTACTTTGGCAGTTTGGCTAATAATTGACCTTATACTATTCAATTGGCTTGAAGGTGCTCTGATTTGATTGCATAATTCTCATAGGCAGAATAGTGAATTTGGAAATTTTCTTCACCCTTTTATCTTGCTGAACTGATAATTTCAGATGATAGCGATTCTTTCTTCTACTGCTGGTACCTTGTTTATCTAGAGGATCATAGTAAAACCATGGAGACCCAAAGCTTCATTTGCTTTCTACATCTTGACTTAGCCAAGTTGGTAATGTCAGTATAAAAGCAATATCTTTCATGCATCACAAACTTTCCTTTAGGGGGTTTGAATCCTGGTAACTTTTTATTTTTGAATTGAATTGGCATTTGTTGCATTGATTATGCTGGTTTTATCCAAGAAAGAAATGAGCAATAAGAAACAATATACCTCTCTAGTTTAAAACAACTAGATGTATTATCAAAGGAAAAAAAAAAGGAGTCAACAGTTCAGTTGATGTTTGTGTGTTGCATTAGTCGATTCCTTGGCTATGCTACCAGAAATGGACTTATTTTTCCAGATTCTTTTTTCTTTGTTTTCCTTTTTTTTTTTCTTTTCTTTTCAAAATCATGTCTTGTGTTGAATGCCTTTTGAGGGATCAGCATGACAATGATGTACTTTTAGCGTGCAATGAGCAATGTGGTTAACTTTGGGAGTTTATTTTCTACTGTCTGTACATTCAGCTTATTTATTGGATGGGGTTGCAAATACTGGTATGGTGGAACTTGGCGAGGTTCAAGTTGCAACATCTCTTGCTGAGAGAAAGCCAACAGGACATTTCTTCTTTAGGAATGGTAAGTGTTTACTTTTGGTCAGATTACTACCCCTTTTAATGAAATGAAAAGGAAAAGTTTTAATGGATGAAAAAACTAAAAAGATTTGTTAACAAGATATAACCTCTCTTTCAACTGTAGATTGTTCTTTGATATTCATTTGAATATCAAACAAAAGGAAGATAGCGATCATTTAGTTGATACATGAATTAAGAGGTTGGGATCTTAACATCTGTTAGAAGTCTAGATACCTTGGTATTATTTCTTCTTTTGTTGCAGTATTGTTGCATTCTAGCATGAAATTATGATCATATAGGTGCTTTGCAGACAGGGTTTTGGGCTTATTGTTTAATTGTTCGCATGGGAATAAGAAGATGTTTGTACTACTACTACTACTACTATATCTAAGGTCATACTACTATCTTACCCAAAGAAAGAAGTGTAAATCTCTTATTATCTTTGTTTGCAGTTTGCACTGATAATATTTATTTAGTAACTCAAGTTATGGAATATATCTTTAATATATTTTTTATGTGATACGATCCTTTGTTTCTGTGCTATCTTTCTAGTAACATCTGTTTTTAACTTGATGAGAATGATTACAGGGCTTCCTTCACTTGTTGCTTTTCCACCTGGGTGTAAAACTTCAGATTGTCTTATTAGGTGAGTTGGCAGTTAGAGATTCTATAAAATAAAGAAATTATGAATTGGTACTATAAATAGTTATTTTAAAATTTTCTATTGTGGAAAGGCAAAATTGCAAATTTCAATATATTGTGGAATCTTTCTATATATTTTTCTTATCAATAATTTGATGTACCCAAAATCTTTTGTAGGTATCATATCCACCTTGTCATATTTTTCACTGACTGGATATTATACTGCAATGGCACTGAAATTTGTGCTTTGTGTTAGGTACGAGGGAGATCTCTCCATTGATGCAGTTACTGATTGGTTTGCAACTGACATACTTGGCTTACCACGCATTTTGTATCATTCAAAGGAGACCCTGGTAAATTGGAGGCATTCTCTAAATCCATTTGATTGATCTGAATAACAAATCCTAGTTCTGAATTCTTATATTCCAAAAAACAAACAAAAATATTTGTTCTTGTTTCTTCAGATGCTAGAGAGACAGAGTATCTCTATTAAGCTATCATGGTTCATGAGTAATGTCAAAAAGCCTGTGTGGAGAAAAAGCATTTCAAACGGACCACAATATTGCCTTTTTTTTTTTTTTTTTTTTTTTGTGGGCTCTGTGTTTTTCCTTTCGTCTAATGAGGCATTGTATGGCACATGAATTTTGGACAATATAGAAGGAGCAAAGTAAAACTTTGAATATCCTTACTATATTTGATGTTTCTCAGTCCATTTCTGATGGGAGGAGAGAGCTGCAAAAGCATGCTGTTTCTTTTCCTGTGCTTTGTCTCTTCTCCTTCAACCACCTGCTAAGTAGTGTCCTGGGTAGCAGATTGATTGTTGTATCTCTTCAGATTTCATATTGTAATCATATCAGAAAAATCTGCCTGAAAGTCTTATGCTTACAAAGACATGGTTAACTATGGCCATATTAATGCATATATTTAAATTGCTTATGGTGTATCTTATTATCATATTTTATATCTTTCAATAACAATTGTTGTTAGTTTACTCTTTTTCATATCTAACTAATATCTTTCTTTTATGCTACTTCTTCCTAATCTCAAATGACCGTGAAACTATATTTTGATCCAGGGAAATAATTTTCTGGCAAAAAGTGGTCCCCACAAGGTACCCATCCCCCTCCTTCCTCTCTATATCAAAATTTTATAAATGCCAATATTTGGGCCATCAAAACAGATGCTTGTGTAAGAAAGCACTCATCCCTCTTAGGAGTTAGTAATGCCAAGTACTCATGTAGGGCTGCTTTTACTTTATGGGGTCTGCTGGCACTTGGGATTTGGGTGCATCCAGACTCTTTATCCCAATTTTGTCCTCTGGAAAAAAATGAAGAGAGAAACAGATTGAATAGGGAATCTCTTAGTGGCCACTTTGGCATACATTTGAGATTTGGTAGCCTTACTATGATGCGAACATGGTTTGGTAGACATGACCTCATAGTGATATTAATAGTTTGTGGCTTTTGTTTATAGGTGAAAGTCATTTTCTTCTCAAAAACAGGAGTGCGTGCTACTCCATTTGTACGTCAAACTGCTAAAAATTATTGGGCTCATGCCTCATTTGCATTTGTACTATGGCGAGAAGAGGATTTTTCCTTTTGGTGGAATACGTATGTGGATTTGCTTTCTCCTTCTTCACTAAATTGTGTGCTGTTTGTTGTTTCATGTTAAGTAAACTACCATTGTGCATATCATTTTGGTGCTTTGTATAATCTTTTGCCAGCTGTACTGATTCCTTTTTGAGCATATACCACCTATGCATCTTTGATTGCTTAAACTGGGAAAACAGTAATGTTCATTTTTTTTCTTAAAACAAACAGCTTGACAGACCTCAATTCTTCATTTGCATTTCTTTTTTTGTGTTTCATGGGCCCTTTATTTACTTTTGGCATGATCTTGATCTGAAATTCACCTCTTAAGAATCAATTGTTGATGCATTATTCAACTGTTTCAAATGGGGATGTGTCGGGTAGCAATTGTTTATATAAATGATAATCCTAGTAGTGTGGAACCTGGTTGTTTGAAGGAACTTGCTAGTTGGGAGAGGGAGATGGTCTAGAACATGGTACTAGCCCTTAAAAGAGTGAAGTGTATGTGTGAAAGGAGGATAAGAGTTGAATAGTTGTTGATGAAGAAAGGGGAATCTAGTGTGAAATGTTTATCATAATGGTATTTTGGGGCAGCGGTTCAAGGTGAAGTTCAAACAAATTTCTTATCCTCATCATTGAAGGGCTATTTGGAGAATGGAAGTCATTTTGAAAGTCTCTCTCTCTTTCTTTCTCACATTTATTGGAAAGGCATATGGGGAAGAATTTTGGTGCTCAACAATTTGATGAAGAGTAGAAAGATACCCTGGCAGCTTCCTTTGCAAAAAGCAAATGAAGTTCTAATAATTTGCTTCTACATTGTGATTTGATGCCTATCCCGTAGCACTTGCAAAGTATTTTTTTAATAAAAAATATGGAGATGGAAGTTGATGCATGGACCATGGAGAGTTTTTTATAGTAAAGTGAAGTTTGGGGATGCCGTTCCCATGGTTATTTTGTGTTTAACTTTTGTGAGAGAAAAGTAAGGGCTTTTGAAATGTAGAAACAAATTAGATATGTGTAAACAAAATGATTGTAGATTCTTCGTTTTTGGGTGGCAGGAAATTTTTCTGATTATTTTGATATTTTTAGATTTCTGATATATTTGTTTTTGCTGTAATGTGAACTCCTAGCATGAGTGGGAGACACTGCCTTTAGGAGTTCTTATTTATATGATTCTTACTTCCAAAAACATGAATTGCAGGTTTGAGGTGGAATCTGCCCCTGCTATTGTATTCTTGAAAGATCCAGGTGTTAAACCTGTTGTTTTCCATGGTATGTCTTTGTTTAATTTTGCATGTTTGTTTTTGTTGGCTATAGAACTTTGTGATACAATTTCTTCACATGGAGCAGGCTTATCTGTGTATATTGTTTTACAGGATCATTCAACAATTCATGGTTTTCAAATCTCATGGAAAATAATAAACAGCAAGGTATTTTTTGTTCATTTGCAACTTCTTGTACTTGTTGGTTAATTTATTTTACTGCTACTTAATCATATTTTGTCATACTTTTATGTAATGAATTGACTTTTGCTGACGAGTTGATGAGTCACTTGCATAATATTATGTTGCTAGATTTTACCAAATACAATTTTCAGTCTCATTGATCTTGTCTTGCGACAAAGTTTTCTGACCTTTATTTTATAATTAATTAATCTTTTAGAATTCTTACTTTGCCATTTAAACTGATCAGGTTGTATATACCATGATGGATTAGATCCAGCTGAAGTAACTGCTCTCTATGTGCTGCCATTATTTAGTGGAAAAGTTATATTTAGTATTATACACAACTAGTATTCAATACAGTTGAATGCATTTGCCAAAATTTTTATTTGGCCCTCTGTTGTCATGTTGTGTGTGATTTATAGTCTGAAACGTAGTTTCAGGGAATCAAATTGGGTCAGGCTTGGTCATGGATTGACCAGTTTTTTTTTTTTTTTTTGGGTGGGGCGGGGGAGGCTGCTGTTAGAGTCTTGTCTTCCAAGCTGCAGGAGCTCAAAATTTTCAAAATGTGGCACCACTCTTCATGGCATGTAACAGTTGCTTGGAATTCTTGAATTTTAGGAAAAAGGACAGACTCTTAAAAGGAGATGATTATCATGGGTTTGTATGTAGTGGAGAGGATGGATTGGCAGTTTCACATAGAGAGAAGCTGAGAGGGGAAAGAAGGGTAACCAGGGTTTGTGGGTTTATTTTAGGTAAATTTCCTTGGATTCAGTCTGACATCCGGTTTCATGAAACCCTATCTGGATCGACTTGATACCATTGATTTGTATAAAATGTGTGTCGGAAATTGGCCAAATTCCCATGGATCATAAAATTTGGGTTGGTAATATTTTATTGATTTTTGAACACTTAACTTTTTAAAACTTGTCAGATTACTGATTACAAACTTTGTTCTGGTATATACATCTGGGTGTTGTGTGATAATCTAACTGAAGACAACTTTTATGACGTGAATATTGTCCTGCTAAATGCTGGGTCTGGGCCTATAGTCGAGCCGAGCTTAGCATTAGAATGATTGAGTTGGATTTATTTATTTCTGATATGAGCTGGAGCCATGTTTGAGCTTAACAATTTTTTTTTTTGCCAATGGAGCTTAACATTATGCTCAAGAAACTATTCAATATTGGTTTGATAAACTTGCTCAAGAAACCATTCAGTATTAGTTTGATAAATTTTAGAGCTTGCTTGAGCTTGTTCACAAGCTTAATTCACTAATTAAAACTGATTAATTTTAGTATAATGTTAAAATGGAATGTCTTGGTTTCAGAATTTAAAAATCTGATATTTAAGATTACTGTTTGTATGACCTGGAGGACATAGAATTACATCAATATCAGACTTCTCATGAAATATTGGAAGTCTTATTTTAGACCAATCATATATTGCTATACAAAGGCTTGTGAAGCAATCTTATCCTACATCTAGCTATTTTAATTAATTTTCATGCATTTCATTTTCAGAACTTCCTCAGTTAAGAAGTACGACATCAATGGAGCTTGGTTGTGATGCCCGAGGTTATTCTCGTGCTGGATTTGATATCACTTCATGGTACTGTGTTATTCTAGCAGGAAGGCTGGGGCCAGAACTGAACAAAATGCGTGGAGTAAGTACTTTTACCCTGATTACCATTTAATGGGTTAAGACATCCTTCATGAAAGCGAACATTAAATTCAGTTTTTATTTGGCGAAATTTAAATCTAGTACCCTTTTTTATCCCCTATTTACTGAAGCATATTGATTTTACATGGAAAAGAAGTCATATCTATACTTAGAAATAATGTTTACTGTAGTTGATTTTTTATTTTAACATTTTTGGTCGGAGTATAGTGCTGTCT
Source organism: Vernicia montana (assembly GCA_949750685.1). Lineage (NCBI taxonomy): Eukaryota > Viridiplantae > Streptophyta > Magnoliopsida > Malpighiales > Euphorbiaceae > Vernicia > Vernicia montana. The sequence continues at coordinate 14,386 of CATKHJ010006101.1, read as the reverse complement.
GAAGTAGTCATTTTATTCTGTCCAAACATCTTGTATATTGTGCTGTCCAATGTCCACATATTTTGCAATCTAACAGAATGAATTATATGAGTTCATAGACCATGCGCAGGGTAGGAGAACTATTATCAAATGATGGAGAGTTGGACGGTGTTGATAAAGATCAAACCTTATTGTTAGCAACAACGCTGAAAAACAAAAGACTGACATTTGCTTGGCTTGACGGTGAAGCCCAACAAGTGAGTTCTGTTATGTCTCTTTTAAATGATGTTGTGGATTTTAAAGTAAGTTCTGTTGAATACAGAAAGATTTGGTCTACAAATATCGTGAAGATTATGCATGCCATGACATGAGTTGTAGTTGTATTAGATAATTACTTATAATTAATTGAGAATGGAGGAACAAGAATTCACCAAGTTGCTGGCATCTAATAAGGCCTGCGCAAATGGTCGGTTCGGTTGAAAACCGAAAAATCCAAACCTATATTTTATATAAACCGAACCGGACCGAACCAAATTTTGTATAAAACGGAACCAAACCGAAAACGTTCGGTTCGGTTAATCGGTTGACTTTTTTTTTTTCTTTTTATTCTAATAAACTATATATATATATATATCGGTCGGTTCGGTTCAAACTGAATTTTTTTAGTAAAAACCGAACTGAACCACTTAAAAAACAGAACCGAACCAGTCGGTTCGTTTTTTCAGTTTTGGTTTTGCTCACCCCTACATCTAATTGTGCAATTAAAATGACATGTTGCCCTCTGTAATAAAGAATCATCATGCATACCTAAATTGACCAAGGTGATAGATTTACAATCTCTATGAACCTCTGTCCTGGTATCTTATGATGGCAGATATGCCATGGGATGTGTTCACTTATTATTGCTAAAGTATTGCTTAATGCAATAATCAGCATCACATCTATCAAATTCACCTTTTATTTTTCTCACTTGACAGATCAGTTGCAAAAATATGTTAATGATAAACTTTCGCCATTTACTCCAAGTGTCACAGTTGACTTTTAATAATCTTGCCCTCTATGCTATATTCCATATATACTGGTTGAAGATTCATACTTGTCTTTATAGGAATATTAATTCATTTATAATGGATAATTATCTTTTTTTTTTTTTCGCTGAAGCCACTAACATTGTTGAGTTTTATCCAGAAATATTGTTTCTTCTACCTTCATTCGGAAACCAGCTTTGACACCTGTGGACCAAGGAGGGATCTGACTGATGTACCTAGGCTATTTATTGTGCGTTACAAAAGGAATGCTACTCAAGATAATGTCAGGGTTAAGAGAAATGTATTAGAAGATGAAGATGCAGATCCTGCTTCGCAGCTTGTGGCAAGGTACAACAGTTCAGATGAAATTCCACAGGTACGAGCACTTCATAGTAAAATCATTGTTTTCTAATTTTGTTTGAAATCCATCAATTGTTCTGTTGTCATAAATTTTGGTTGTTTGTATGCCTTTTTTTATTTGGATGTGTTTCAAATGGCAGGAAACTATGCTGTTTAGATGTACTTCTCTCATTATGTTTCTATGTTCTTTGACTTTGGCACAGATCATTCAGTGGATCTCAGAAACAATTAGGGATGGCGAAACCAGGGATCTCCCATTCTTTGTAAGCCTCACAGTTTTTCCTATGAACAACTCTGATAAGCGGCCTATTTTTGTGACAATTGCTACATTGAAGTGTTGATTTTCCATCTGAAGTGGGGTTGTAAATTTTATTTACATAACTAGAATCACAGTAACAAGAAATAGACAGGTCTACTAACTTAATTGGTTTTGTTTTTTGGGCACCATGAGAAGACAGTAGCAATAAGAACAAATTCCTACTGTCTTCTTATGGTGCCCAAAAAACAAAAAACATTTGGTTGTTTGGCCTCAAGCCATTGGATATGCTATTCCACTAATATAATATTAACCAATATCTCAAATCTGTGAACACGTGTCTAACATATGAAATTTACATCATATGTATTCAAAGATATTTATTTTCAAAATTTGGAAATGTATAAAATATTTGTGGAGCCATAAGAGGCATTTGATACATAGTTATCATAACCGAACTGACCCGCTGATCGGACCGGTACAACCGTGATCCGTGAGGTATAATGGGTTGATTCAATTAAAATACCATATGAGCAAGAGAACCGAGTGACTCGCATTGAACCACATGGTTTTTAATCAAACCACATGGTTCAACCGCGATATTATAGAATTTAATTTAATTTTTATAATTTTAGACATATTTTATATATTATTAAGTTGGGTTTAAATTTATAAATTATTAATTACATACTAAAATGATAAATATTTATATGCACACATATATATATATATATATATATATATATAATTTTATTATTAAAAAACCAGCGGTTGAACCGTTATGTTCAATTTTTACGGTTCAACACTTGGTTTGGTTATGATAACACTGATTTGATATCAATACATGGTGGAAGTGTTCCCTATGCTACATGGTGTAATGGTTAATATTTGTGTGAAATATTTTAGTGAGTTTTATATCGTGTTTCTTTCTGAATGTTCTCTGTTGAGCATTTGTTTGTTTCCAAATGCAGAAAATAAAAACTCCTGATCTTGTTCCTGAAGACTCAGATCCTATCTGGTCAAGAGGTGCCCAAAGTATTCTGTCCAAAAGTATGGGAATCAAGCACAGGATCCACAGAATCATAAGCAGAATTTATGATCACATGGGAGATCCTAGGATTGGCCCAATATTACTTCTGGGGGCTTTAATTTCGTTTGGTACTGTATGGCTCATGAGAAGTCAGCCAACTCAACGCAGTAAGTCAAGTCAACCAAATCAATCAAGTGTGAAGGTAAGTGAGGTTTGTGCTTGTGCACAGTGCATGAGGGATGGTGTGTGGTTCTCCCTCACACATGCAACAACCACTATGCACGACCAGAGACTTATTAGGGTTTAATGAAAGCACTTTCTATATTCTACATGGGCCTGCAAAGTTTGCAAAATAAAATACCAGTGTAAAGCAATGATTGTTAGCAAGGGTGAAAGTTATGCACACAATTCTAATCTTTTAGATCTGATTTAATTGCTGTTGAAGCTGTTTTGATTGCATAGCAGCTCTATTTTTTTTCCTTTGTTATGCTTTAGCTACATGTTTAGATGTTTTAGCTTTTTGTGCACAGCTAATGATTATTTTATATGCTTTGCCTTGTCTTGCATTTGATTGTTTGCAAATTTTGTTTTTTAGGTACTTCTAAGGTAATTTTGTGATGTGTCTCCTTGCAGGATGAAACTACACAAATAAAAAGAGAAAGAAGAAGAAATTCCTCAAATAGGGATATACCTCCTTCCATAACCGATGTGGAACCAAAAGATGCTTACCAGATGCCTATGTCAGATTCTGATTCTGATTAGCAGGTGCGGCGTCCGTTTTGGGTAATGGTGTTGCTTTGAAGCTTGTAGTGATAAAAATAGCCATAACAATTATTGACTCTTGATATTGTTAGCCACACAGCTAGGTTGAATAGTTATACTGAGCATCAAGTTGTTTAGCCCCAGAATAGGTTGGATAATTGATTATGCTCGCTGCTTTATCACGTATTGATGTGAATTTCATCTAAACTTGTGTAAGTAGTCCAATTTTTGTTGAACTTTCCTTAGCATGTAGGCATAACCCATATTAATGGGATCATGAAATTTACGGGCTTTTTACTAATTTAGGTTTTTTTTTGCAAAATAATTCTCAATTTATGTTGTTTTTGAAAAAAATTCTCATTTTAGGTTATTTCTAAAACTATTTTTCAAGTTAGGTTATTTTAAAATTCTCAAGCTTATTATATGGAATAAATATTTAACAAAATATAGGATTAAAAATTAAAATATATTTTAAAATTAAAAAAATAAAGTTAAATATTTATTTAAAAAGTTTGACTATTTAAAATAATTAAAATTTTAAATATGATCATCATAAAAATAATAAAAATATTACTAATCATATACATGTGTATTAATAATAAAATTATAGAAATTTATTAAAAAATATACGTTCATTTCAATTTCTGTACACAAAAAACTAAACAGTTTTATAATAAATTGATTTCTAATTCTTTTATTTTTTTTATTGAATCAAATACTTAATAAAAATAATTATTCTTTTTCCGATTCCAATTTCACTCCATTTCATTTTCATTCCGATTTCGATTTTGAAATTTAAACCAAGCAGCCCTAAAACTCTTTGATAACCACTCACCATTGCAACATGCATGTGGAGCACTAGTCCGTGTTGGTCTTGAAGCACCTAAAAACTAAAACACATATTTGTCAAATGGAGGAATTATTTAGGGCACCATATACTCATATTGAGATAGTTATAACTTATGTTTATGCAAGGTGAATTTCATCTTAATGTGAGTGAAAATACACCATTTTTTAATACACCAAATGCATTTTATAATTTTCCTGTTAGAGGAATTATTCAGTGCATGCTAAAACTTAAATAGAGTTGAGTAATATATCTTCAAGAATCAATTCACAATCCTGCCTTTATATATCCGATCTATGCAATTAACAAATAACAAATATTACTATAGATGATTGTGAATATAACTCCATAAAATATTTTTAGCCCATTATAGTTTCTTGTTATATATGTTATAGCCACCTCATTTAAATTAAAAACGACCAACTTCCTTTCTAAAATTTCGGCGGTTTGTTTGTTCTTTCTACTAATATAAAATATGAGCACAGAAAGGGAAATGATCAATTACCATTTTCTCAAAATTTTAGAAAAATGAAGCCAACCTCAATTAAACAATTTCAATATCTTGTCCTCTTCCTCGTGCTTGCATTATTATTAGTTGGAAGAAGTGAGGCTATTACTAGATTACCTGCATATCCATCAGAAACATTTGATATGAGCCCATTTCAAACATATGAAGTTCATGTGGTGAATGGGTTTAAAAACAATGTTCTCAAAACACACTGTGCATCTGCCGATAATGATCTTGGAGTTCATAAGCTTGCTCCTGAGAAAGAACAAAATTGGTCTTTTAAGATAAATTATCAAGGTACCACTCTTTTTTACTGCACATTGTCATGGGAAGGTGGACAAAGAAGATTTGATGTGTTTATACCAAGAAACGAGTTTATTTTCACACACTGTATTGATTACAAACGCTGCTACTGGAAAGCAAAAGAAGATGGTATTTATATAAGCAAACAAAAATATGGAAAATACGAGTTCAAATATCGTTGGCAAAAGTATAATAATTAAATGGCATTGTTTCGCAAATATTTATTTTACATAAGACTCAAATCCTTATTAATTAACTTAACCATATTTTGTAATGGTTCAAGTTTCGTATCAAACCTTATTTATGTGCATTATTTTGGAAAATTATTATTTGCCCTCTTTTACATTTCGTATAAAAAGTTGAAATTGATTAAGTGATACTGAAAATATTTCTAAGACGATAAAATTTCAATTTTGAATCTCAATTCCAACCAAATTTACTTTAAAAAAAAAAAAAAAAATTAATTTATACTTAAATGGCAGTGCATCAGCTCATATCAAATTATTATAGTTTTTGTAGGCCCTTAAGGCATGGAAGTATTATAAATAAGAGTTTAAAATATGGAAAGATTTCACAAGTGGCGGAGGACGTGATTTGTCTTGTCTGATATCTTTTGCAAAATATGGAAAGATTTCACACTTGTCGAAGCACGTGATTTGTCTGAAATATGTTGCCCTTGCCCCATGCTTTTGCTTTAACCCTTTAGGGAACACGTGAACACAAACATTAAAAATATTTCCTTTTAAGCCTTCAGCTATTAACAAATCACCTTTGGCAATATATATATATATATATATATATTAACAAATCACGACAAAACAACTCCTTTATTCTTTTTTAGTTGAATGATTTCACACTATTAGAGATAAAATTTTAAATATTTCACCTTCCATCCTCTCAATTTATTGAGAATGTGATATTTAAAATTTTTAATATTGAATCACATGATTATCACTTTATCATATTAAACTGATAATTTGATTCATCTCATAATTTATATATATATATATATATATAGAGAGAGAGAGAGACTTATAATTTATTGAGATTTGAATTTATAATCTCGTAGCTTTGATTAAAATTAACAATTTTAATACTATTAAATTAAAATTATTGATTTTATTTAAATTTTTTCATAGGAAAGAGGGATATGGATAGATTATATATAATATATTGATTGAGATGCAGTTAAGATAATTACAAGCAAATTCATCTATGCAGTGATAATAAAAAAAAAAATTAAAAAAAAAAAAACTAAACTTTAAAATTTTCTCTTTTCTATTTTATTTGAGTGAACATATTTATTCATACCTAATTGTACTAACAAAACTTGACTTTGTTACCCAAAATAGTTATAAAAAAAAAAAAAAAAAAGGCTGGCTACATCAATTATTGCATTCCATAATTCCCAAAATCAAAATCCTCATTCCAACAACTCATAATTCCATCATTGCTTTCTCCCTGACCACAATAATAATAATCTATGGTAGTATAGTACTCATTTGGACTAACATAATCACCTCCAAAAGGCACATTAGTGAAATGTTCAATGAAATCACTGAATTCAACATTAGTAGGTCCCATAGATATATCAAATTGGGAGTCACATGCCATGTTGTTCTGGCTCACATTATTGTTATTATTATTATCATTGTCAAGTATTGCTGCCCCATCTTCACCTCCATAATTCACTAAATACTCTTCTATTTCATATGCACCCATTTCAGGTGCATACATAGGAGAGTGAGACGACCCTATTGCTTGAAATGCTTCATTAACTTCATCTTCTCCCATGCTTAAATTTCTTGTAAATATTTTAGATGATTCACATGCTGATGATGGTGTTGGCATACTTTCCAAAAAATCCGATACAGAAATTGGAGACTCGATATTATTGTAGCTACTTCCCTCAATAGTACTAGTATCTGAAATGGTACTACTACTACTCGCTAACGATTGCTTCCATACAACATCTAATCGATTCTTAATCAAATCCAGACTTTTTGATGGTGCTAATTTTGTTGCCATTTTATTTAGTATTCTATTTGGACCTGAACGCGAAATTTGCTCAGACATTGTTGGTGCAGACTCTAAAATTTCAATATTACTATCATCACCATCACCGCTATGGCTAGGAGTAGTAATGTTATTATCTTTGGTTGAATTGAGTAAAGATAATAACATTTCTTTAGATTGCATTTGAGCAATTTTAGCAGAGACTTTATTGAGCAACTTAGCTGAAGTTGAAATGGACCTTTGAGAATGTGTACTACTACTCCTTTCCTCAACCACATTGTTGCTTGAATTATCATTTGATGAAGTAGAAGGACCAATTTGCTTGTGAGTCACAGGATCAATACCCATATCAATTAATCGTTTCTTGATATGTGTGTTCCAATAATTCTTTATCTCATTGTCTGTTCTTTTTGGTAAGTGGCTCGCAATTGCTGACCATCTAAACAAAATAAGAATATTTAGATAACAGGAAAAAAAATTATTCACAGCAATGATCAATATTTCTAAGTATTTCAAGTACCAATGTTAACAAAATCATGAAATTAGGTTCGTCATATTACACGCAATAGACAAGATCCTACCATTTTATTTATTAGCAAGATATGGTGTATGGTAACGATGGTAATATATTAAATATTGCATTTATGACCATCCATTAAAAAAATTAAAACCAGATATTTCATGGAAGACAAAGCAAGCAAGTAAGCAACTAATATTAATTGCAAATACCAATTTAAAATACATAGTAAGCTGATATCGAGTACATTATACTACTTGGAAAACTATACTCATGTGAATGTGTGAAACCATAGTACGAATATGCTTTATTTTTTACAAAATCAATTATAATCTAATCTAATTAGATTCAAACTCCTTTTTTTTTTTTTTTTTTGAAGAGAGATTCGAACTCCTAATTATTTGATTATCTGATGAACTTGATGATATATACTTGATTGATACTTAGATTTAATAAGTTCCAACACATATAGTTGTATTTCTTATTTTTTTTTTTATAGTTTATAGTTTATATCTATATTTTTAAAGTTATTCAGAATATTTGACAGTTGACAACATAACAAAAAAGATGATTTCTTTTGTAGACACTGTTACGTTGTTTTATTTCCTCTAAATAAAAATAAAAAAAATTGAAAGCATATAATATCAATTACTTGTTTCCTAGAGAAACATGAAGTTGAATGATCTTTTGCTCTTCCTCTGTACTGAACTCTCCTCTTTTGATATCAGGTCTAAGATAATTAGTCCATCTCAATCTGCAACTCTTCCCACATCTTTGGAGACCTAATCATGTTCAAGATGTCAATTCAAGAAAGTTAGAAAGCTAGAATTCAATCACTAATCATGTTCAAGATCTCACATTTTGAGTAAGATCCTAAATTAAGAGTCTTGAATATTTTTAGTAAATTACATTATGTTTAATTTCCAAGGAAATGGTTCTTGATAAGTAAAGATCAGACAAAAGTTAATTCAAGAAAATGATTATTGAATATAAAGAAACAACAGACCAGCATTCTGAGGCAATGTCCGCCAGCCACCTTCGCCGTGTTCTTGAATATAAGCGACGAGTTTCTGATCCTCATCGGATGTCCATGCACCTTTCTTTAAGCCAGCTTCATTGCAGCATGGAGTCCTTCCCATATTTTTTTGACTAGATAGAAAGAAAGAAATTAAGAAATGGGGTTGACAGAATCTTAAAGAAATTTTAAAAATGGTGAAAGGCTCTAATATTAGTTTTAAAAGAAAAGAAAATGAATTTTTCAAATCAATTAGATTGTGTATGCATGCGACGAATAGGGTTTGTTTGTGGAAGACTAATTATTAAACTTCCAGTCCATTTACAGTAGTGATTGAAAGATGTGTTAGACTTTATAGCCAAAAATGCATATTTGTTTAGTGAAAGGGACAAGTTGAAAATAAATATATTGCGTGGAGATTGGGAAACACCAATTATCACCTTCCTCGTGTCCCTTTCTTTGTTTTCTTCTTCTTTCCATGTTCACTATCGTATCTCTACTGTCATTAAAGCTCTGCTTATGGAAACAAATTTTTTTTTATTTTTTTGCTTTCATGGAAAGAAATCTAGGTCCTATCAGATTGTCAGCTCAGCATAATGAGTTGGCAAGCCGGTAAAAAATTAACATAAAAATCATATTTTATTGATTTGGGTGTTTTATACGTTTGGAGTATAATAAGAATTTAATTTCCCTTGCTTCTTGATAACATGGTGAAATAATTACTTGCCCGCAGCCCCAACTCTTTGTTTTTCTCTCTTTCTTGCTCTTTTTCTCTCTTCATCGTCTTCAACCTCTAGTTCTGGCTAACTATGGCTATACAAGATAAAGAAATAACTCTCCTTTCTCCCCATAAAACTTCATAAATGAAATAAAAAAAACCTACTCTTATCCATTCACTTCCCCATTAAACTCAAAAGTTGGAAAGATCTCTCTCTTGCAAAAACCAAGAACATAAAAAAATAAAAAAAAATAAAAAAAAAAAAAAAGAAGAAGAAGAAGAAGAAGAATAAGTTAGCAATAGATTTTAAACCGGATACTTTCTTCTTCATTTTCTTTATCATACGTATAATAAAAAGCCCCTCTCTTGTTTCGGTTGGCATGGAAGAGATAGCCAAAAACAGAGGCCTTAAGCAACAAACTATTCACTCTATTTATTAGTATAATACCCCAAAAGATTAATTAAGTTATTGAAAGAATAAATTAGTGAAAGATGAATTTGGAGATGGGTATCTCATTTGTAGCCTTAGTTTGTGTCATGATGAAAACAGTTAGGGAATTGGCATGGAGTTTGGAGAGACAGAGAGAGTGAGACTGGAAGGAACAAAAGCTAATTCCAACTTTTGATTTGTAAGGGAAAGGTTCTGTACTTGCGAAGAAAAAATGAATATTATTTTATCATTTTTAATATTTGAATAAATTTACAGAATTAAAATCAATTTATAAAATGAAAATTTGCATCTCTTCCAACTTTAAAAGAAACTCTTGAATTGAATATTGAATTATAAAAAAAGAGAGTGAATGAGATTCTTTTGTAGATCCAGTACATTTAAAATTTAAATCCATTCATTACTTCTAAAAATCAAAAATATTTCATTCAATGACTCATTTAGCAAAAATAAAAAATAATAATATATTGATTAAAAACTTCTCTCCATTCTCATTTTAAACTCTCAACAATTAATCAAACTTAGAAAACAATCAAACTATATAGGAATACAAAATATTTTAGTTATTTCCAAAGTTTCTACTTTTTGCCTTTAATTATGATTTCAAAGTTTTCTTTTTTGGTTCATTGCTTTTTTTATTTTTTTTTTCGGTCATTCATATTTTGAGGATGGATAGAAGAAAATGGTGTTTATAAAGATAATTTGTGATAACTCTATTTTTTTTAAATTATTTTATCTGTTTAAATTTAAATTTTAGTTCAGTTATTGAGAATTTAATAATATTATTTCTTATTTTGAGAAATAAATAATTTTAATAATTTATAAATAAATTATAACATGTTTTTAGCATTTTATTTTATTTTATTTTACAGAATGACATTAATAATGTAAGTAATGATCTCATAATATTAATGATGCAAGCAATGATATCATAATAACAATGATGTAGGCAATGATATAAGACATTAATGATGCAAACAATGATGTCATGATATTAATGATGCAGACAATGATGCAAGATTATGAAGAAAAAAAAAGTGAAAGTTGCTTATAAATAGGTATTACCACCTCTTCTTCAAAATATCATTCAATGAAATAAACAAATACTCCCTCCGTTTCACATTAACTGTCATTTTAAAGGAATGCACTTAGATTAAGAAAGTAATAAATTATGAATAATTTCAAATCAAATATACTAATATATCCTTAATTTGTCTTTCACTAAAACTCTACCAATAACACTAAGTCAATTAATGTTAAGGGTAAATTTGAAAAAAAAAATCAATTAATGTTACATTGGATTTGCAAAACGAAAATTATATTGAAATAAAATCACTTTTCTAGAAAGACAGTTATTGTGAAATGAATGGAGCATTTAAAAACATTTATATTTTTTTAATTTAATTTCTTTTTATTTTCATTTTGATCAAAAATATAAATTTTGGAACTCGTGTACGCCAAAAATTGTATCACAAAAAGAATTCTTTTTAAATTTTTATTTTTCAATTCAATAATAAATTATTATTATATTTTCTATTAGATTGATTGTTAATTTAATTGTTTCTTTCTTCTTAATTATACGTAGCTAAATTTCTTATCTAAAATCTAGATGTTATCTCTTCATTTTCCTATGATTATCTTTGTTTGATTGATTTGATTTTGATTATTGGAATTAATATTTTATCTTAGAATTTAATGTTTGTAAATAATTGATCACTATTTACATGTTTAAAAATATTATGTGAAGTAGCGATAATGAAAGTATAATATTAATTCATTGAGATATTAGACCTAAGGAATGTGTTGTTTAGAGATAAGAACACTCTTTTATGATTAATTAAAGAATTTTCATAAAATTTAATGAGTTTGTATTAATTAATTGTGATCACGAGAGTAGACATAAGGTTAATATAAATATTTATATTGTGTTTTGAGAGAGAACATCATATAATTTAGGAAAATCTAATTATTAATTCCAATAAAATTAAACCAATCTAAAGAACATAAAAAAATTATAGGTAATCAATTGATGAAATCTAAATTTTAAGTATTTTTCATAAATTGAATTTATCTTTTAATATTTATTTATCTTTTATTCTTTATCTCAATTAAATCAATTTTTTAAATAATAAGATAATTCATAATTTTGGTAAGGTAATTCATAATTTTGGTAATTGTCAATTCTTTTTCCGTGAGATCGATACTCTATCTAATTACTATATTATTTGTTCACGACCTGTACAATTGCAGATTTTTCGCAACAATTTGAATTTTGCATATTAAAAACATGCACATATCAAAATTAAAAAATTTTCCTTCGTAGATAATTTTGAAAGAAACCTTTTTTTTTTCTTAATTTTTAATTATAAAATTCATTTATTATTAAAATTAAATGCTACAAAATTAAAAATAATAAAGTATTCATATTTTTTCTTTTTTAATAATTTAGATAATATTTTATTATTATAAGAGTTGATTTGTTTAAAAAAAAAAAAGTTAAATGTCTAATTGAATAAAATAAAATATAAAGCCTCTAAATACATTTTGCCTCACTTTTTGAGGAAAGATTCTATTTAATTAATGGGTTATGTTTATCAAAGCAATTATTATTATTATTATTTTTTAGCATTGCAGAGGAATCGATTATAAAATTTTTATGAACAAAAATGTATTTATTGTTAGATTATATTTGGTATGCATAAAAACAATTAAAAAATCTTAGTGTGATAGGGTATCGTCTGACTCGATGATGCCCTAAGATTTTTCAAGTGTTTTTCATAAAATAAAAAAAGAATTGTTTTCAATGCCAGCACATGCATATGCAGTGTTATCTAATAATTTCTCTTAATTTTATATTTTTATATATGAAATCAAAGGGCCTTAATTATTGATGATGTTGATTATGGCTTAATTAATTAAGTTATTTGATCGTTATCTAATAAAATTGACTAGACAAAGTTTTTTTTTTTTTTTTCCTTTGACTACAATATTAATAATAGATTTATTTTTCTTTTTGGTTAGATCAAAAATTTAAATTTAGATTTACAATAAAGTTATGTAAACATTTTACTATTCAACTAAATTTGCTAGCGTACTTAGGCATAATGATCTCATATATATATATATATATATATATATATATATATATATATATATATATATATATATATATATATTCAATTTTTCATATATTTTAATTTCATCAATTTTTAAAATTTTATTAATTTTATATATCCTCAACTTATACATTACTTACAATCATATCTTATTATCTTTAAATATGTGAAAATTATTGCAACAAAATATCATATTAATGGAAGCTAAACTCAAAGTAATTTCTCTTGGATGATGCAACCCAAAAGTATACTACTGAAAAGAGTAAAAAATTTGAAATACAACTTAAAAGTTATAAAATTAAGAAAAAAAATTGTGTTAAACTAATAATAGTTAATTATGTATTTGTGTTATGATATTTGAATGTATTTTGAAGTATATCACAATAAAATAAACTATTTTTCTCTATTTTAAGTTAATAATTGGATATAATTACACACAAAAAATGTTGGATACAATTACAATCACTATGAAACTTATATAGAGTAATTGATAAAATTTTAAAAACAGAATAAGTTGAGAATATATAAGTTTATTACATAAAAATATTAATAATATTGTCAAATATTTGATAATACTACTAATATAATATTAATATTTAAAAATATTATCAACTCATTATTAATATCATATTCTTACTCTTAATTATTATTTATAATATTAAATATCAAATTATATTAAAATAATACGATTATATTTAATATTTATAGTAATGTATTGAGGATCAAATAAAAAATTAACTAAAATTGGCTCATTATTATTGTTAGAACAAATAAGAACAGAGAAAGAATTGAATAAATTGTATATATTTGTTGTGTATTTTACAATAGAATTACAAAGTATTTATAGAAGAAAGCTTCACTAATCATGGCATGATTGAAGGACTGGGTTGGTGTAATCTGCATATGAAAGTCTACAATGGAGGTGAGTAGGTGATGAGTAGGTGAGTTGTTTAATTTGATTAATCTACATTATGTATTTACATTAACATCCCCCCTCAAACTGAAGATGGTGAAAGATTAGCCATTTGAAATTTGCTAACAAGATCACTGAAGCGTTGAGGTGGGTGAGCTTTAGTAAAAATATCAGTAGTTTGATCAATGGAGGATACTGATAATAACTTGACTAAATTTTGTAGTACATGATGTCGTACAAAATGACAATCATTTTCAATGTGCTTGGTACGTTCATGAAAAACATCATTATGAGCTATTTGAATAGCACTGCGGTTGTCACAATGTAATGTAGTAGGAGATGATTGTTTAATACCCATATCTTGAAGAAGGCGACGAAGCCAAATGAGTTATGAAGTAGCATCAGCAAGTGCTCGATACTCAGCTTCAGTATTAGATCTGGATACAACACTTTGCTTTTTACTACGCCAGGATATAAGAGAGTGACCAAGAAAGAAACAATAGCCAGTAGTTGAGCGACGATCAGTAGGGTCTCCTGCCCAATCAGCATCAGTGTAGGCTTGCAAGCTTA
>CATKHJ010005930.1:0-12051 GCA_949750685.1 Vernicia montana | reverse complement strand
CAGTTCTTGAAAATTTAATAATATTATTACTCATTTTGAGAAATAAATAATTCTAACAATTTATAAATAAATTATAAAATATTTTTAGTATTTTATTTTGCAGATCAAAATGACATTAATGATGCAGACAATGATGTCATGATATTAATGATGTAGGCGATAATGTCATGATATTAATGATGTAGGCGATGATGTCATAATATTAATGATGCAGGTAATGATGTCATGATATTAATGATGCAAGTAATGATATCATAATAATAATGATGCAAGATGGTGGAAAAAAAAGATAGAAATTTCCTATAAATAGGCATTATCACCCCTCATTCAAATCATCATTCAATCATTCATTCATTCAATCATTCAATCAATTAGATAGATTTATATTTTCTTAGTTTCATTTCTTTTTATTTTCATTTTTATCAAGAAGAGAAGTTTTGGAGCTCTGTGAGACCTCGCCCAAGCACCGGTCCGATCCGCTAGAGGGGATCGAAATGCTAATTTGAGTTTGGTCTCACAATGGAATCCTCAGGTTCGGATTGGTTGATTTTGAAAATGAATTTAGGAGTTGCCACCTTAATTTTATTTTATTTGGAAAAAGTTAAGCAAAAACCCATTTGACTCCAATTATTACCCAATAGAAAAGTGCACTAGCCCTCGATTACCAAAGAGGATTCAGGGACTAGGTTTTCGATTCATTTAATTGGTTTGGCAAATTTAATACAAAATGGCTTAAAATGATTTGATGAACAATTATACAATGCAAGAATTAAAGTAAAGTAAAGCAGTAAGAAAATAATTGAAAGCAATAAATTTACAACATAAATCACATTAGGGGATACTCCCTCTAGCCCTTATGAATTTTAGGAGAGTCACACATTCCCCAAAGTAAATTAATAATCAAAGGTCAAAACAAAGAAATAAAGAAAAACACAAAAACTATGTGAAGAAGGTGAAAGAAGAGGAATGAAGTTTATTTTAGTTGGATTTGATGCTTTAGACAAGCATGCCTACGTATCCCTTTGAATGGGAATCAAAATCCATGTAGTTCGCCCCTCTTGCGAAGGGGGTTTGTTTTAGTCTGAGCCTTTTATCATGTTTCAGTTCATTGATTAAAAGGTGGGTTGATTAATTGATTTTAATCAAACAAGATTGATTGCCAAGTTGTTAATTATTTCAGGTTAAATTAACAAACGTGAAGCATTGATTAACAAGTTAATTAATTCGGATTCTAATTAACATGCCTTTCTAAAGTGATAAGAAGACAAGGAATAAAGAGAAAAGGATCATTCAAAGAAAATGGGGAAAGTAATAAACTAAGCAAAATAAAAGAACTTACTAAAAGAAAAGGGAATATGCAAAGAAACTATAAAGGGGGAAACGAAATAGATAAAGCAATATAAACTATTCTAAAAAGAAAATAAAAGCAAATAAAAACAAAGAAAGCAAAAAACAACAATCAAAATAAATAAATAAATGAAAGGAAAGGAAGAAAATAAATACGTTGTGAGGATGGGGCTTGGGGACGTATGGACGAAGCGGACGATTGGATCGCAATTCCACCTTTTTGGCTTGGCAGAACAACAACCTTAGAACGGCTGCTAGGACAGTGTTATTGGGACTCCCTCGAACTGATTTGAGGAGAAAAACCTGAAAACAACCACCCAAAACCAAACAAAAATGTTAAACTAAAAGGCACGTTTTTTTCTAACCAAGCCTTAAAAATTACTCGCTTTTGATCAATTAGCTTGATTAAGCAAGTAGTGAGTGTGTAAATGGGTTGGGAAAGGGGGGTTTATATAGGTAGAGAGGCCATGAAGGTTTTACACGTTTTCCAATGTGGGAAAATGGACCTGAAGTGCAAAATCCATATAGACCCCTTCTAGAACAGCACAAGACTCACTCTGAACCTCACAAGACCTAGGCATGACCGCATAGAAGACCTTGTGACCACACAGGGCCATATGTGAACCAAACCGCACAGCCCATGTGCGGTTCCTACAGTGGGCTATGCGGTTACCCATGTTGATTCAGGGCTAAATCTCCTGATTTTTCAATCCTTTCTTGCCCATTTTAGTTTTTGAGACTTATTTGCATGCCCGAGGGTTTAGATGGTGCAAATTTTAGGGTTAACAGCT
Source organism: Vernicia montana (assembly GCA_949750685.1). Taxonomy (NCBI): domain Eukaryota; kingdom Viridiplantae; phylum Streptophyta; class Magnoliopsida; order Malpighiales; family Euphorbiaceae; genus Vernicia; species Vernicia montana. Next base: position 9,913 of record CATKHJ010005930.1, on the reverse strand, counting down.
GCCCCCTTATCAGAATTGTCTGTTTGAATTGGTGATTATGATAAGTGTGGAAAATGAATGATGTTGGATGGATTTGAGTAAAGCGAAGGTTCCGGTCTGATTTGGGAGGTCCAGTTCGATGCTTGGTCAATTTTGAAGCATTTCTGACTTCATTCTGATGGTTTTCTATTTTTCAGGGTATTTTTAATTTTCTAGTGTTTCTATCATAATAGGGGCATCCCAATTTTAATCTGGGTAAATGAGATCTTTGACGAAAGAGAAAAATATTACGAACGCGCTGGAACTGACGGTGTAGAATTCTGACTTGAAACGGATCCGAAATCGCATCCCGAGTGATCTGGCAGTGGAAAGTTATTATGCAAGTGGACCTCCTATATAAAGGAGTCACCTCTTCACTTTTTCACACTTTTCATCATTTATTAGATTTTCATTCTCTCTCTAACTTTCATTTTCTCTAACTTCTCTCTAGAATTCCTTTTCTCTCGACTCTCTCCAAAATTCCCTATGGCTTTATCTAGTGGCTGCCACACCCGGAGCTACCAGGCCCCGCGGGAGAATATCCAGCCTGCTGATCTGCTACATGAGCTGGAGACCCATGTTGCTCGCACCTATGCTATGGAGGTATTTATGCTTCTTTTCTTTCCTTTCCTATCATACATGTTAGTTTATGCAAAACAAAATATATATACACAGTATGTAATCTAGGTAAAGCATCTCGACTGATTTTTTTTTTTCAAACAATAATAAAGGGAGTGAGTTTTAAAGCTATAGGGGGTAGGTCAAACCTGTCAGTTGTGGCTACCTTCTTAGAGGCACACCCCTAGGTTCAGGTTTTGATTGAGTCTTCAGGGTTGCTCGGCTTCCTGTCACTGGAGTACACTCATGTGAGTAATCTCCCACTCCTGAGAGCTTTAGCAGAGAGGTGGTGGGATACCACTGATACTTTTCACTTTCCTTGCGGGGAGATGACTGTGACTCCTCTGGATCTGACTATGCTGACAAGGTTGCATTTTCGTCATTGATCTTTGGAGTTTTACCCTGACTGGCACACGTTATCTAATGAGAGGCTGACAGAGCTATTAGGCTTGACTCCACTATGCAGTCATATGCATCTTTCTCGGGTCTAGCTTCGAGAGAGGATCGAGCTTATGACCTTTGGTGTTGGTGCCTTTACTGATGAGTAGGCAGCCCGTGTCATTATTCTGATGATCATGAGGTGTTCATTCTGTCATACCAGGAGGGATACTATTGATCTGAATGTCATTCACTTACTGGAGGATTTGACTGTGATTGGAGAGTATGATTAGGGAGGATCCATACTTTGTGCGATGTACAGGGAGATATCTGATTTCTCCCGAGGAGCATTTGCTGAACTGGGCAGGACCACATCATTTGGGAGGTATGTCCTGGTACTCTTGTTTTGTTCCACATACTTACCCCCTGTTTATTCAACTTTATGCTGTCTGATTTGCAGTATTGGGCTTATGAGTACTTTTCTTACTTATCTTCCCCTTTGAGAGATAGCACTATGGACTGTATCCCTTGCGGACACATTTGGAGGTTAGGGAACAGAGGTCAACATGAGCGACAGAGTTTTCATGGCATCAGATCATTTTTTCACATCTTAGAGTATCACAGATACTGATTGTTTTGTACCTCTATGATTACATTTTTTTTACTATTTTTCATAACTCGCTTTCTGCTTCTTGAAGGTCCGATGGATGCCTTTTGGATCTAGGATGATATATCTATCACCGAGGACTGAGTCTAGCTTGACCTTGTCTTCCTTTTATCTGCTATTGTGATTCCAGGCTGATCGGATGTTCTATCTTGGAGAAAGGGTCCGAGCCCAGCTGACTGGAGAGAGGGTTGTTCTTGCTGACCCTCCGGTTGAGATGCGATATGAGTCTCGCATTCAAGATCAGGACATTCTAAGAGCAGGCCTTTCGATAAAGCCTCTTCTGGATCATGTGGCTAATTATGATGATTTCTGTCATAGCAGGCTGATGCCGAGCGTACCTTTTCTGGAGGGGCATGCTCGACCTAGATCGACAGCTGGTTCTGTTCATTCCTCTCGAGGTGTGAGAGGTGCAGGTGCGAGTCCGAGTACTAGTTTCGGACTTAGTTGTGCTTTTCCATAGTATCTCTAGGTAGCTGAGGACTTGGATTATGTCTCCCGAGATCGTGGGATGGTCAGATATGCTATTCTCGATTCTGTGCCATTAGGATACCCTAAATTCCCGGATGATGTTACTGAGGTATGTAAATTATGTCTTAACTACTCTTTGAAAAGGGTATGTAGCTTCAACCTGATCTGTTTGCTTTCTGTAGGTTCCATTAGATTGGGCCCATCATTCCCATGAGATGATTGGTCGGCTGAGGTCAGCATTATCAGCCTTTCTTACTCTTGGGGGTTTACCTGATGATGATGATGGATCTCCAGCACAAAGGAGGAGGCAGAAGCGCGGCAGACATTAGCTTGACTTTTCCTGTTTATGCACAATGTATGTTAGGATCATGTATGCATGTATTATGACATGATGTATTTTGAACTGCTCATATGACATAATCGTGCTATGGAATGATATATAAATCTTTTAGGATTTATATATGATTATGAATGCAGAAATGCATGACATGGCTCCTTTTTTTCTTTCCCACTCTCATTTTTTTCTTCTTTTCTCATCCTTATTTCACCAAAATTCATGTCGGAGAAAACAGGTCTGAAACCATCAAAAAAGGAAGCTAAAAAGCACGGCACAGGTACAAAACCGCACAAAGGCTTGCGGAACCGCACAAGGCCTGTGCAGAACCGCACATATCATATGCGGTTCACTTCTGTGACCGCACAGAGCATGTGCGATTCTGTACATGCCCTGTGCAATTACAATAGTGAAAAATCATCTTTTTTCTTCTTTTTTGTCTATAAATAGGGTCTTTTAGTGCTTCTAAACTCATTCTAACCTCCCTTACTCTTCAGGTACTATTTCTTCTTGCTCTTTTTGCTTTTCTTTCTTATTTTTCTTGCTCTTTTTTCTTTTTCTTTTTTTTTCTTGCCCTTTTTTTTCTTTTTTCTTTCTTCTCTCTTCTCTTTTTTTTTTTATTTATTTATCATGGAGCCCTACTTTAGTCACTCTATGCACTTATGGACCAAAAACCCTGAACAAGTGGAGCGTATTAATTTGGGGAGGTTCAGAATCAATGCCATGCCTACCCTAAGGGGTGTGAAGCGTGATTAGGATTTTCTGAGAGCTTGATTGAGGTTTTGGGATCCTGATGTTCATGTGTTCAGGTTCGGGGCTAGCATGGAGGAGATGTGCCCTACTTTTGAGGAGTTTAGTATACTCTTAGGATCTGATCCCGAAACAAATCTGGTTGTTCCGGTTGAAAGGTAAGGCTATTTCAATTCTTTTCAGAGGCTTTTGGGATTGGATGTGGAAACTGCTAGCCCTATGGTCATGGGGGATTGGGTAAATCTGACTGCTGTGATCGCCGAGTTTTATGATCCCTGAGATTTTGAGGAGGATGAGTGGCAAAATCGCCAGATGCGAGCTCTGTCTTTTTGCTTGACTTCAGGTTTCCTTTTCATAGGCCCTGTAAGTTGGGGAGATGTTAGGGTAACTGAGCTGGTAAGTCAAATGGAGGATGGGTACTCAATTGCTGCCATTGTTCTAGCTGAGACTATTCTTAGCTTGGATCGAGCGTATAGGAGCAATGGGCCTTGGTCTGTGAGCCCAATCATTCTTCAGGTATATTTCATGCTCTCTACCTTCCTTGTGTTCTTTTCTTCTTTCTGCTCACATTGCTTTTTTCAAAACAGATATGGCTCAGGGATCACTTAAAAGTGGTCTCTCCTCCTACTCGACAAGACTATTCAATCTCTTAGTAAAGAACCTGCAAGATAGTCATCAAGTTCAATTCTAAAAGAGAATGGATTTCATGGCTTCTTGAGTTAGGTCTAGAAGAACTGCGATGGTTGTGTCCTTGGTAGAAGATCAGGAAATTCATGACTATGAGCTTTAGCTACAAAATGGTGTATATGCTTGGATTGCACATGGTGACCTTTTACCATGGGACTAGGGTAATGAGACAGATGGGCCATGCACAAGGAGTGCCCCTAGATGGTGCCCTCTTCAATTCTACTCTGATTATTACCACTGTGGCTAGTGTTGTCATGAATGGTTGGCTTTGCGGGTTTCACACTGTTCTTCCATCTTACAGCTTTGACAGGTCGGAGGACTACAATTCATTATGGATTGCAATGACTTGGCCAGCAGAGAAGGCAAAAAAAGGTAGCCTTACTGTATGAGATTGAAGATGGAGGTACCATGGAGGAGTCTAATCCAAAAGGGAAAAAGAAAATGACTTAGACTCTTTTTTAGCTTTTAGGACTTTAGGGTTTCAGACATAGCCATGGATAATTTTATATTCTTTTGATCTTGTGTTCAGAGGGAATTTCATTCTTTTAAATGCAATTTGAATAATACATCATTTATTTGCTCTAATTTTTGCCTAAGCCGCCCTTTCGGGTTTTCAACTTAGCGAGCTTTGTTTACTTTTTTTTTTTGATTATTTATTATTATTTTTTCTTGATGCAAGCATAAAACCAAATAATATGGAAAAAAACGGTAATCTTATTAAAATTTGGACCGTACCCACAGCGGGTTGCCTACGTATCTCCTTACACACATTCAATTTTGGCTGATCAATAAATATTTGGGAGAATCAGGTCCACGTAGTTCTATTTACATGATGCATGAAGATTACATTTAAAATAAACATTCAAATGAAATAACGCTTCAGTTGATCCAAGTTGCATAGGCTGGCGAACTCTATCCCATCTAGATCTATAAGAATAGCTGCTCCACCTGACAAGATCTTCTTCAGTATGTAAGGCCCAGCCCAATTTGGTATGAACTTTCCTCTTGGATTATGCATTAGGGCTCTAATTTCTTTCAAAACTAAATTCCCTTATTCTAAGCCTCTGTCTCTGACCTTCTTTTTGAAATGCCTTGATATCTTCTACTGATAACCCTGAATCCGATACAAGGCATCCATCCTCTTCCGCATTGAGTTGATCATGAAAACCCTTTATCCATTCTGCTTCTTCTAACTGACTTTCTCGTATGATTCTGGCTGATGTGATTTCAACCTCGATTGGCAAAACAGCTTCCATGCCATATACCAATGAGTAAGGAGTTGCGCCTGTTGGGGTACGAATAGAAGTTCGGTATCCCTATAAGGCAAATGGTAGTTGTTGATGCCAATTTCTGTGACTGTCAGTCATCTTCTGTAAAAGGGTCTTGATCATCTTGTTGGCTGCTTCCACTGCATCATTAGTTTGAGGACGGTAAAGAGAAGATCTGTGATATTGAATCTTCTCTTTCTTCAACAGCTGGACCACCTCTTTATGAAAATGTGACCCATTGTCTATAATAATCTCAAAAGGAAACTCCAAACTGACAAAGGATGTTAGTTCGGATGAAATGAGCCACTCTTTTGGAATCCAGCATTTGGTATGGAGCAGCTTCAACCCATTTCAAAAAATAATCAATTGTGACTAGGATGTATTCATGATCAGCAGAAGACTTTGGGTTTATCCTTCCAATGACATTAATACCCCAAGTTGCAAAAGGCCAAGGAGTTGTGATTGGATTGAGAGGAATGGGAGGTTGCTTCTGAAGCTTTGCATATATCTGCCATTTATGACACCTCTGTACAAATTTAGCACAGTTTTCATTCATAGTTAACCAGAAGTACCCCAGATTCATTATCTTTCGGGCTAAAGCAATCCCATTCATATGAGGTCCTTCTTCACCGCCATGGACCCATTCTATGATCTGCTGAGCTTCATCCTCGGCTACACACCTAAGGTGTATATTATCCCATACTCTCTTGTACAATACATCACCATTTGGGATAAAGTGACTGGCCAGCTGCCTTAGAGTTCTTCTTTCTGATTTGGTTGCCCCTTCTAGATATTCATCATTCTGAAGATAGTTGAAAATATCCCAGAACCAAGTTTTATTATCAGCTAACTGAATATTCATACACATGGTGTGATAACCAGGCTCCCTTCTCACCTCAATGACAACAGGTTTGATTATCTCTCCGTGACTCATATCCAACATTGATGCGAGTGTAGCTAAGGCATCTACAAATTGATTCTTAGCTGGGGTTAAATAGTGGAATGATAGTCCATGGAAGTTTTCTACAAGGTTTTCCAAGCGTTTATGGTAAGGAACCAAACACTCTTCTCTTATTTTCCATTTACCGAGAGCTTGGGACACAATCAGATTCGAATCCCCATAAACCTCCAAGTACTGAATTCTCAGATTCACAACGACTTCTAATCCAGCTATGCATACTTTGTATTCAGCTTCGTTATTTGTCACTTCAAAAGCTAATTTGACAGCCATGGGCAAGCTTTCTCCGCTACGGGTAACAATGACAACTCCAGCACCATAACCTTTGTTGTTTGCTGCACCATCAAATAAAAGTCTCTAAACTTTAGGTTTAAGCTCCATGATATTTTCATCAGGGAATTCTAGCTCACACCATTCACCATCTACAGGGGCTGCAGCTAACTGATCCGTTATCACACTCCCTTTTATGGCTTTCCTCTGAACATACCTCAAATCATAAACTGCTTGGACAACCATCCATCTTGCCATCTTACTATCAAGAACTGGCCTCTCCATAAGGAATTTCAAGGGGCTCCTGTCAGCAAGTACATGAGTAGTGTAGGAGTTCAAGTAATGTTGAAGTTTATGACAAACCCATACCAAGGCAAGGCATAACTTTTCAATCTGATTATATTTGAGTTCATGGGCATGCAGACGCTTGCTTAGGTAATAGACGACATTTTCTTTGTGGGAGTCAGGGGCTTTCTGTGCAAGCATTGCCCCCATAGCTTCTTAGGTAACAGAGAGGTATAGCAGTAATGGTTTACCAAGTCTTGGTGGTTGCAGGACAGAAGGGTTCATGAGGTATTCTTTGATTGTCTCAAAAGCTTTCTAACATTCTTCGTTCCATTGTTTAGAGGCTCCCTTCTTTAACAGTTTGAATATAGGCCCACACACATCAACCAAATCGACTAATGTATTGGAGCCGTCCCAAGAAACCTCTAATCTCCTTTTTTGTCTTTGGAGGTGGCATTTCTAGAATTGCTTTTGATTTGGCTGGATCAACCTTAATCCCTTTTTTACTGACCATATACCCGAGGAAAACTCCTGATGATGCACCAAAGAGGCACTTTGCAGGATTCAGCTTTAGGTTGTATTGGCAAAGTCTAAGGAATAATTGCCTCAATGCTTCTAAATTCTCTTCAGCTATTTTAGATTTAATCACCATATCATCCACATACACTTCAACATCTTTGTGGATCATGTCATGAAAAATGGTAGTGGCCATCCTCTGATAAGTTGCCTCAGCATTCTTCAAACCAAATGGCATTACCCTGTAGCAATGTGTACCACATTTGGTTACAAAAGTGGTCTTTCCTTGTCTGGTCAATGAACTTGGATTTGGTTATAACCAGCATACAGGTCAGTCAAAAAGACTACTTCAGAACTTGCCATACGGTCAACCAATAAGTCAATGTGTGGTAGTGGGAAATCATCTTTTAGACAAGCTTTGTTCAAGTCTCGATATCAACACACATCCATACTTTGCCATCCTTTTTTGGAACTGGAATAATATTGGCTAGCCATGAGGGGTATATGATCGACTCTATAAACCCATTGTCTAATTGTTTGGTGATTTCTTCTTTGATTAGCAAAGAACATTCTATCTTCAGTCTTCGCAACTTCTGTTTGACAGGCTTCATATGTTCATAAGTGGGAATCTTGTGAACTGCTATTTTTGGATCTATCCCAGTCATATCCTTAGGAGCCCATGCAAAACAGTCAACAAACTCTTGGATCATCTTGACAAAGCCATCCTTGTTATGACATGCAGATGCAATGAATGTAGTTTTAGGATTTTCATCAATGCTAATATTAATTGGTTTTTTGCTTGTATCATTTTTTATTTCATTTTTCTCTTTTTATGATGTATTATTCAAATTAGATTCAAGAGATGAAAAAGGAATAAGGGACACAGGATCATAAGAGGAAAATTTGAATTTCTTATTACTGATGAAAAGATCATTATCCATGGCTACATCAAAATTGAAGGAATGACTGGGACGATTATTTACAGACTCAAAAGAAGAAAAATGAAGAAAAAGACTAAAAAGACTCTAGATCAAACTCTGGTTCTGATAAGGATTCTGGAGGATGGCGTCTTCGTCAGGTTCAAGACTTCCCTTTCATCTTTTCAGCTGGAGGTGGGATAGGTTATATAGGTGTTTGATAGATTTTGCCACTTCAGGTTTTAACATCAATCTCTTCAACCAAGTTGTTCAGGTCAGGTACATGGCAAAAATCAAAAGCTAATCGAATCAAGGAGATAAGATCAACTTCAAGGTCAGAGGTGGTGATAAAGTTGACTTGGTGGTCTATTGGTGGATTGGTGGATCTGTTTGTGCTCTGGCTGGGGAACAATGATGTCTCAAGTATTAATAAGGTCTTAGATTCTGTTCCTTAGAGCTCTGCATGCATCAGTTTTATGGCCTACTCCTTGGTGATAGTCACAATTCTCACTAGGGTTGTAGCTTTTGGGTAGTGGGTTAGAACGTGCTCTTGGCTCTATGGGCTTGATTATCTTGGCTTCTAAAGCTTTCTTATAAACAAAGGCCAAAGGTACTTGCAAATCAGTATAATTCTTATGTCTCAGCTCCCGGGGATGCTAGCTAGCTATGGTAGCTGCCTCTGTACTCTCACATTCGGTGAAGATGAGGGGAGTATAGGTGTCACCATTCTTGCTCCTTTTTTCCGCTGTGGGAATCTGTTCTGGCGCATCACGCTTTAAGGCTTTCTCAATTGTTGGTGAGGTAGGATTTTCCTTACTTTGAAAAGGATTCAAAGGAAAGGACAGGTCGGTGTTTGGGATTGATGGCATGACAGTGGCTAGGATGGCATTGGTGTTTGAGATTGGCGATGTGAGGTTATGGGTTAAATCACTGGTAGGGGCAATACTAGTGGACTTAGCTTGGCTCATTATTCCCTTTATCTCATCGATGATGAATTGGCGTTGGAGACTTATGGCATTGGTGGAAGCATTGCTTAGATGGATCAACATATTGTTGAAGCTGGCCTGCTGAATGGTTAAAGCCTGGTTGAAATTGGCTTGTTAAACTTCAAAGGCAGAGTTGAGCATGGCCTGAAAATTATCATCTTGCTTTTTAAGGAGGTCGATGAGAAGGGTGTTCAGGATATCCATGTTGACTAATCAGGCCATCGGTACCTTACGAAAGCAAAATAGAGAGGGGTAAGTGTTTGACTCACAAAATAGGGGAAGGAATCATGTTACAAGACGATCACAAACTTTTGGGTGGTGAAGGATAGATTAGGGACTTGGGCTAGAAAATTTTTCTTTGGGAAAATGGACTCTCCACTTTGTTCAAGGTCTTTAGGTCTATGCATGTATACATGAATGTATGAATGGAAAATCATTTCATGGATATGCAACATAGGCTTGAGTTAAGGTACATACAACCTAAGGTCCATGTTCTAGATCCATTACACGAAAAGGTAAGGGTGGCTTAGAATTGGGTACCCGTCACACAAGAGTAGCAATATACCTAACCACATGTGAGTCAAAGAGTCTCACGTGGGTCCAACAGTATATGCATACTCGTAAACATCATAGGGTGGATGATTTCACTATCGGCAAGCAGACCTAAGGAAGGTTGCCCACTCGATGTTACTTTCTATCCATTGTTTTCCTAAAAAATCTAGGTTGAAAGGCAAAGAGCCTATATAAGTGATGTATGAAAGCTATTTTTGCATTAAAAGTGCCAAACTTTGAT